>CM034157.1:87505534-87607462 GCA_019776745.2 Taxus chinensis
GTGCTAGGTGATGGTTGTCATGGTATCCTCAAAGATGCAAATTCCATCGGAATAAATTCTTATAAATGGATATGATGATGCCCCTACGAGAGGTTTGATGAGTATATAAGATGTGACATAGTTCTCGAAAAGAGGATAGGTCAATGTTGTAGAGAGGAGGACCGGAAGATGGTGCATAAATGGAGAAACATCATATTCGACAGTGAATGTTAGGCATGAGGATATGTTTAAGGATGTAATGAGAAAGAGAAAAGGGAATGAATAGTAGTGGTGTGGGTAATTATGAGAAGGAGAAATAAAGGTCGAAGGTTGAAGGAGACAAAGGGTGTGGAATAGAGGGACAAAGATGGAGGAAGAGAACAAAAAATAAATGAAAGGGGAGGAAGAGGATAAAAAATATGGAGAGGAAGGGATGATATTGGAATAAGGAAATGAAGAAGGATTAACAAGGAGAAGATTGAAGGAACCATATCATGGTGAGGAAATCCAAGGCAAATAATATGGAACAGACCACATGGAAATACATGTGGATGGTGGGGGTAATAAAATAGATGGGAAAACAATGAAAGAGTCAGGTTATCACTGGGAAAGCAAGAAGGAAACACAGAGTAAAAAGGGGATGAAGATGATATAGAGGAAGTGAAATAAGATGAGGAGCAAAAAGGAGGAGAGAACAACAGAGAAAATTATGCAGAAGGAAGGGAATCAAGAACGGAGATATTTTGTAAAGAGTCAGGAGTATCAAGAAACTAGAGGGGAGGAATGACACAGATTGGAAAAGATGTGGAGATGCGTGAGATGAGGATAAGTTGATGATGATAAAATAGAGAGAGGGTGTATGATGAAGAAAATAAAGAAATTGGCAAGGAAAAATGGAAGATGGAGAGGTGGCAAAGAAAAAGAGGGGAATGGATAAGAGAGCCAATGCCAGTGAGAAGATGTTAGGATAAATCCATCGATAATGATCGGTAATCGAAGGATGGGAGGAAAGGTGAGAAAAGGGGAAAAACTAAATGAGGAATGGAAGAGGAAATGCCAATGAAGGGATGTTACAAGAAGTCCCCCAATAATGATCAAAGGCCACAAAGGAAGGAAGGAATGAAGATAGAATGGAGGAGGTCAAAGAGAAGGAAAAAAGACTTGTAGAATGGGGGGGAGTGATTTTTAGGAGAATTACACTAATAATTATTAGCACGTAAATGGAAGATGATGATGAAATAATGTTAGGAAATGATCAATGAAAATGGTGGGTATGGGAATAGATATGTGGGTGAACTCAAGAGGATGGAGTGCAAAGACTAAAGAAATGAGGGAGAACGAGTTGTGAGAAGTTGAATACAAGGAGAGGGTATAGTGAATGAGGATGTGGATGAGGATGAACGAGGTAAATATGAAGAAAAAAGACATGAAAATAATGGAAAGAAACGTTATGAAGGATGATGGATCAAGAAGGTGAAAATGGGGGAAAGGAACGCGTCGATAAGCGGAAGATAGGAGATGCACTGTGTGATATGATAGGCTAAAAATGTGGTCATTAGAGGAATCCAGGAGGAAGAAATGATCAATAGAGAGAAGAAATAATGAGGTGAGGGAGATGTCTAGAATGATGAGTTCAACTTAAGGGGGATCCTTAAGTGAGATTGTCTTGTGATGGAAGTGGCTAAGTAAGATTTCCAAGTGAGGAATGAAAGAGATGATGACTGAGGAAGTAGGAGATGGTATTTGTGAGAATTAAAGAGGACCTGAGAAGATGTGATGATGGGGTATGACAATAAAATATGGATGGTGATGATGTGGAGTAACGGGTGAGTGTAGGATGAATGATCATCCTTAAGAGGGACTCTTAAGTAAGATCATCAAACTGGAAGTTATGATATGGAAGGTGAAAGACAGGAATGTATTGGGTACATGGGTGGAATGGTTGATTGGAGTAGATGAATGTGAAGAGAGGCTGGAGAAATAAGATGAGGTAAATATGATGAGATGAGGGAATGGTAGATGAAAAATCAACCTTAAGAGAGACTCTTAAGTAATATTGCCATGCGACGGGTATGGTTAAGTAGGATCACCAAGTTGAAGAAGAATAAGAATGATGAAAAGAAGTGTATGATTGACAAAGTTGATGGAAAGAGGGTATGACAAGATGTACTAAAGGGGGACCCTCAAGTAAATTTTCCATACTGTGAAATTGTGTAAGTAAGATGACCAAGCAGAAGATGAATACTAGGAAGGATGAGAAAAGAGTGAGTGGTGTATGCCAAAATGGAACAAGAGGTGAAAGGAGGTGATAACAATGTGATAACAAGGAAACAAAGGAGTGTGACATGAGTGGATGGAGGAACATATGCAATATGGATGGAGAATGTAAAGGAAATCCTTAATTGGGATGCCCATGTTGTGAGAGTGATGATGCTAGAGCATTAAATGGAAGAGATGGAGTGGGAAGACATTTGTAGGTGATTGTCGTTCGATGGAATGGAAAATGGTGAAGGAGTTTCTACAACAGCAGGATCTTGGGAAAGGGGTATATCTCAACCAAGATGCCTGCGCAAAAGGGGTGTTTAATAAATATCATCAAGCTGAAAGTGAAAGAATGAAAGGGGGCCAAAATGATGAAACAGGTGACGGAGGAAATGATGTCAGTAAAAGAACAATAGGGGAAAAACCAACAATAATTATTAGGGGTGAAAAATGGGTGAAGGATTGAAGAAACAATGGAGAAGGATGAAAAGGGTGAGAAGAGTAGTGGGTAATGAGATGGGGTGAATTTTAGGAGAAAATTTGGTTGGTAAAGGATACTAGGAGGAAGGAATGGCCAACCGACGTGATTCCGAATGAGACATTTTCCATAATGACAGGTCTACTTCAAGTAGGATTGCCATGTTGCATGAGTAGTTAAGTAGACGTGCCAAGCTGAGGATGAAAATACTAGAATGGTGAAAAATATTATGTTTGCGCTAAGTGATAGACAAGACTAAGAATGGTGAGAAGGGTAATGGGTGGATAATTGACAAGAAGATAAGGGCGGTGTGGGAGGATGGATGGAGAAAGGTCATGTTGGCCATGGTGGGGATGAGGAGTTGTTGGATAATGAATACTACTTGAGAGATATCCTCAAGTAGAATTCACAAACTACAACATAGATCAAGTATAATTCCCAAACCAAATAGTTTATTAGAGAGAGTTTTTAGAAATAGTAACAGATTTCATGGATTTATATACGACGTTAATAGAGGACATCCTTAAGAATAAATATATGGATATATATTTTATGATTTGAAATTTTATCGCTAAGAATGTGATTGTGATAAAAGGTGACTTTGATGAAATAAATGACACGTGACCATAGTAAGGGGCATGTAAGAAAACCATGCTTCGAACTGGATGGGAGGTAAACAAGAAAGAGTATCACTCAAGGCATTGCACTTGCAGCCAATAACAAGTGTTAGTACATGACCAATGACAGTTAGTTATATCAAAAGATCATGAGGGAGATATGGATAAAATATTCTCATAAACCTAATGTCGACATGACAAGGAGTTTGAGATGTAACTTGTATACAGGAAGAGGGTTCTCCAAATGTGGTGTTCCCTAATCTATGCCCCAGCTCTGGTAAAGGGGAAGAACAATAATATAAGAAAGTTGATTAATGCGGGAAGCTTTCTGAAAATGTTGATAAAAGGAAGGTTAATCAATGCAGGAAACCTTCCAAATGCCATAATAAAAGAGTGTCCATCCTTCAAGGGTATGGTCTACTTTATACATAATATGGATGGCAAAAATAATATTTATGATAGTCGTCCTTCGAGGGATCAGTCTATTTTTTATAGCTTTCATTTTGATTTTTGCATACATGTATTTTAGCTTTACATGGGGGAGAGTTGGGAATAGATAAGTAGACCACCTAGGAGTGGATAATGAATGTACAAGAAACATCATTGGACCTTTCACATGGCTTCAATAGGTGGATGAGAGAGTGATGGATATAATGATTGTGGAAGTCTCACCAAATGGTAGAACCTATCCATATTGAATATGTTATGAACAGAGCCATGGTACTCATATTTAAGGTCATATAAAAGTAGTGATGGTAGACCACATAGTTCATATGATTACCATGATAGATGGAAGGGGATAATAATGGAGAAATGAACTAAAGATATGACTATCTTCTCAAAAGTACATGTGCTAACAATAGAATGGTTGTAAGTGCAATGAATTAAGAGGTTTAGTTTCTAGTTTACCATCAAGGGAATCCAAATGATACCTCTTGGACCCGTACTTATGCGTGATAATATATGGTCTGATCTAGTTGGGAGAAAACTTTCCCCATTAGCTCCTTGATTAACGTTGTGTCCGAGATAAGAACTTGGTAGGATGGGATACAATGAGATAGATGGGCAAAGGTAACAACCTATGCGTCCCTTTAAGGAAGCAAAAATATGTATCCCTAACAAGACAAGTAGATGGTCCCCCAAGGGAGGGACGAAAATGACCACAATGGTGGGTTTAGGATGAGAGTGAAAGATTGGATAAGATGTCGTGAGACAGATAAGATGGAATCTATGTGCTGCCTTTAGAAGTGAATATACAAGAAAAGGATATGCATCCCAACAAGATGAAACATGGCCATAAGGGTAGGTTTATGATGGAAATATGGTGCCTCCAAGAGAGACACAATCATGGCCACAAGGGTGGACTTGAATAAAAAAATATGGTCCCTCAATGGAAGGAAAAATATGGCCTCTAAGGAGGAATTAAGATGAAAATAAATGGTCCTCTATAGGATAGATGCATATGGCCACAAACGTGGACTTAAAATGAGATGAAGATTTGGACATGGTTAGTTTAGATTGGATGAATTTGGATGAGGTAAATAAAACAATGTCAAGGAGTGAAGTCCTCCAGTGTCAAGGGGGTTGTTTAGATATGAAATGAGTTAATATGGATGATATGCTCAAGGATGAGAGGAGTCTACTCCCCCAGCAAAAGATATTATATCACTGTAGGAAAAATGGATGTCGAAAGATGTTGGATGTCGATGATAATTTTAGATTCTGATTAGGTAGATGAGTTTTGGATCATAGTCACACAATATTTATGAATAAAGGAGGATCCTCTGTATGAGGAATAATATTTGAAGCAGAGATGTTAATGGAGAATGGAGGAGGGGACTTAGAGACTTCGATAGATGTAGAGTTAGTTTTGGATAAAATGGTAGAGGGACAATCCTTGAAAAGGTCGTATCTTTCAACGAGATCATGGATGACAGTATTGAGGGCCTTACAACATTCAATGTCATGACCTGGGGTATAATGGTAGACACAAATGAGGTGGGAATAAAACCACGATGGATTCTTACTATTTGGGTCAAATGCCTTAACAGGTGGAAGCCTGATGGTGGAAATTTGTAATAAGTGTTGACGGGATTCCGCATAATATTCAATTGTTGCATTAGTATATGTATTTTTTTGGAATCTTTAGACTTGGATTGGGATGCAAATTCTTGGGATGTGGTTTTCTAAGTTGTCTTGTAGGATTGATTCATGTCATTCCATAGTTTTGATTTTTTTTTCATGACACTTGAAATTTTAGAGGAAGATTCAGATCTCGAAGGAATGTTGGATGGTTTTTATTTTGGTTGGTGGAGTGATTATGATGTCTTATATGGAGAAGGTGGACCTAGAATATATTTATTTTGCCCAAAAATAGATGATGTAGATTTTGTATTTGTTTGAGGAATGTCTATATTCTTTTGTGGACGCATAAGAGATCATTGTGGAAGTGTACCAAGGTTCTTAGATTTGGACTGCGAAGGAGCATTCTTAGAAGGTATGACGATGATTTTAGACGGTGGATCTGAAGGTTGTGTCGTAGTTGATACGGGTGGAAGGATTAGTTTTTTCATGATAATGTCTATTGAAGGTTGGTTTGATGTGGAAGTATCTATAGATGAGATAAAAGGATCATTTGAAGTTGTTGCAAGTTGAAGTGCTTTCCAATATTCTTCAAATGATGTGGAAGAAGAGGATGATTTGGTCATGGTCAAAATAGTTGATGTGATTGGTGTGTGTAGAAGTGTGGAAAGATAAACTGGAATAGAATCTATAGATGGCATGATAGGTGAAGTTGGAATAGATGTGGATGGGGGAGTCTTAGGAAACCCAATGGATGGGGATGTATAAATATGAGTTGTATTGGTTGTGGATGGGGAAGGATGTTCCCCCTGAAAGAGGAAATCATCTTCCTCAATAAGGTCATGGATGATGGTCTAAAAGTCCCTATAATGCTCAATTTCGTGGCCCAGAGCACGATGATAGGAAAAAACATGATTAGGATTCAACCATGGAGGTTTCTTATTGTGAGGGTTAAAGTATTTGATGGGAGGAAGTGTGATCATAGATGTTTGAATTAGATGTTGAAGGATATCTGCATATGACCCGATCGAAGTGTAAAAAAGAAGATAACTCTTATGAGTTTTAAGATGATGTTTTGGCTTGGATTTAGGTACGAATGTAGAACAGATGGGTAAATTATGTGTCTTGGAAGACAAATAAAATTTGGTTGGAGGATTCGAGTGTTTGGATTGGGATCTATCATTGCGAGATGTCCTTTCTTCGGAAGTCTTAGAATTGGATTTGGATGTGGATGTTTGGGATGTTGATGTATGAGTGTATTTGGATGTCGAGGATGGGGGTGAATTACTTTGAGGTTTTGGTGTTTTAGTTTCAGTGTTAGTGTTAGGTGATGATTCAGGGTCACGTGGACCGGATTGAGATGTCACTCGAATAATTTTCATGGACAACGAAGGATCCTGTTTAGAGAATCTTCATTTAGAGGTGACATGGTGGTGGAAGTTTTTGAAGAATGAGGAAACATTTGCATTGGGATAGATGAGGTCAAAGGTGTGAATGTTGAAGTGGAAGGAAGAGATAGATTTGGTTTGGGAAGGAGGTATCCTTTATTGATGAAGTCATGAAAAATGGCTTGAAATTCTCTGTAATGTCCAATATCGTGTCCAGAGGTATGATGATATGTTCAAACAAGGGTGGAATTAAACCATGATGGCTTATTGTTATTGGGTTCAAAGACCCTAATAGGCGGAAGTGTGATTGCAGAAATTTGTAACAAGTGTCAGAAGACCTCCGTACATGATTCAACAAAAGCGTTAGGAGTTTCTTTCTATGTGTAAAATATCTTGATCTTTGAAGAAGAAGTGGATGTTTGAGATAATCTGGATGTTGAGGACAAATTTCAATCTTGTTGATGTCTTGATGACTTGAATTCAGTTTTGGTATTCATAGTGTTGGATGATTTCAATTTTAGTTGAAGGGGTGTCGGGTTGGATTGTTTAGATGAAGGAATATTAATTTCCTATCTAAGGTATTTTTGAGGCAATGTATTAATGGTTGTGAATTCTATTTGAGAGGTTGCGTCCTTATTAGGAACAACAATAATTTCCACTGGAGGATCCAGAGGTGGAGCTAATATAGGCGTAGAAAGAAGTATTTGTTTGAAAGAATATAAGGAAATTAAAGATTGATTTGGTTGTGCTGATGAGGTATAAGGGTCATTTGAATTTATCATAGGGTGAAGTGATTTCAAAGGTTATTCCAATGATGTAGGAGAGGAGGAAGATGTGGATGTGGTCTCAATGATTGATGTGGTAGGTGTAATGACTGGGATTGGATATATGGTTGGTATTATGGGTAAGGATGGAATAGATGTGGATAATGGAGTGGATGAGGTATATTTAGATGTGGAATCAATGGTAGATGTGGGTATGGGTATTGAAATAGGTGCTTTATGTACAGTATTAATTAAATAAGGATTGAAATTATATGGTATGGAAGGTAGAAATGGATTTTTTGATGGTGGATTTGGGAAGGTTTGTCTAAATATATCGCGGAGTGGAGATCGAATTGGTTGGGAGGTTGTGTAATATTTGAAAGTAGGGACATAGTCGGATGGATGAGATTGGTGAGGTACATGAAGTGTGGTAAATGAAATAGGGGTGGCATTGGCATAAGGTGATGGGGATAGAGTAGGACTCTCTGGTTGACATAATTGAGAACTAGATTTCTGGCGAAAATATTTATAAATGGGGCTAGAAGGAGGAAATCATGAGATATTGATCATGTTAGATGTCTGAGGAGTGGCAATATTTGATGTGGTAGGTATGGAGGTTGTAATTATGGTTGGTGTGGGTGTAGGATAGGTATTGGATGGTTTTGGTTGTACAACACAAGGAGTGGATGGATAAGGATATAAGGAAGCTTGGTATGTTAAACTAAAGGATATGATTAATAGGATGTTTGAGGCGGGATTAACATATTTGATTGTTGTAACACACAAGAAGTGTGAATGTTGGTAGATTGCAATGACTAGATGGGTATTTAAGATGAAACAGAGATAGGATTGATATGACATGATGTAGGTGTAATACGATCCACCAAATGAGTAGATTGACATGATTGAGGGGTTTCACGGGACTTTCGACACAGGAAATCATAGATAGGGATAGAAGAAGACTCATAAGTCCCTAAAGGAGCACGAGGTAGAGGTGTTTGAGGTATGGTATTGATTGAAAATGGGTTATATTTGTTTGGTGTGGTTGGTGAAAATGGTTTTTTTGTGGTATATGGAAGAGGTCTTTGGAAATGTCAGGGAGTGGTGAAAATCGTATTTGTTGATGTTATCTAGAAGGGAATAAGTGTGAGGTATCAATTGTGGTAGATTTTTTAGTAGAATTGTTTGGGGTGAAATTTTGTTCCATCTAAAACAGACAAGTCAAGAAAGCAATTATTTTAATGTTTTTTTTAGAAAGTATGAAAAGGAAAAGGGGAAATTATCATTGAGGTACCTAGGAGGATGCAATCTATGTCTTGTTTCAGGTATGTTTTGGATAGATAATGTCTGAGGTGACTTCCTATTGGGTGATCAAATCCCAATCAATCTACTGGGAAAAGGAATGTTTTGGTGTGTTAATTTATTTATGAAGTATCAGACAGTGTGTGACAAAATGTGTGATGCATAAGATTAAACCTCCTAATTAAACTATATGAGTAAGTAGGATGAGAGTTCTTTGTTAACCCTAATCCCAAATGTTATGCTCGATGAGGACACACACAGAGGAAAAGGGAGTTGTGATGCAAAAGAATCAAATAGAGAAAATGAGGAATACTTGTAAAGCGCTTTTCCATTTTATCTAGAAGCAAGTTGAGGTAAGAAAAGTGTAGGCTCCAAGCAATCCTAGGAAGCACTTTCCTTCTTATCTAGGTGGGAAGTGTTTGAAAACATTAATTGGTGACTAGTAATGTCCTAGGACCTTGAAATTGTACAATTCACAATTGTGGATGGGGTTGGTGAGAAGAGACTTGCGGTGTGGTTTGGTTTAGCGATTGATATTTGACAACGTAATTTAGGGGTCACAAGTTCATAGACTTCACCTGCAAAAGAAAATAAGATGATTAGTTGACATGGTCAAGAAAAATGATATAGATGTTGTACGTAGAAAAATAAAAATAATTAAAATAATTAATTAATTTTAAAAAAATCACCAATGTTCCTATTTAATTAGAGTGAATAAGCGACACAAGCTAAGTGATAGACTGAAAAATAATATAAAGAAAGTAAATGGGTTAATTGATATGAAATAATTACTAATTAATCGTAAGGTGAGAAAGATATGAAAGAGAACATTAAAGTGAATGAATTAACTCCAACAATAGGAAATTATACAAATGATAAGTTAAGGAGGGGATCGACTGTATAAATTGAAGGCTTCATAAATGCGAGACGAACATAGAAAAATAAAATGATTTAGACTATATAGATGGAGTCAAATTAATAGAAATGCTAAATTACTAATGAAATGAGTGATGATATAAATTTCTATAAACTAATGGAAAAAACACTAATGACAGGGAATAATACACTATGATCTAACGAAATAGAAAATATCTAAGAAGACAAAAATGAACTCAAACGTCAGAGAATAAAAGAAAATAATTCGTAAATGAGGTGGTTGGTCATTTTTAGTGTGTGACGTATTTGTGAAGGGTGAACGCACTGAAATAAAATTCAATTGATCGAATGATTAAGAAAAATCGTAATCTATCTATTGTTATGCACATAGAGTAACTAAGATATGAAAACTAATTGGTAGATGAGAAACTAAGAGATAAACTATGAAATGAAAAGCTATGGAATGTGTTAACACATTTGAAATGATAAATGATGAAAGGAACTATAAAAATCTACGAACTAAACTATTAAATAAACTCAAAAATGCATTAGTCGAGTCAAAATTAAATTTAACACTCACCACTTATAAAGTGACGTCTCTATAGATTGTTTTCATCATTGTGGTCCATCGGCTAGGCCATTAACAGTTTACTCAACTGACCACAGGTCGATACCCCCACTTTCTTTATGCATTGTCACTTTATGTAAAGTGGGATTCGATCCCACATTAATTACTGGGTGGTGGTATTTATTATGTAAATAACTGGCAGTGGATATTGCTTAGCAAAAAGTTAACTATATTTTCAGGCGGTAGTGGTATGGAAACGTGATAAGATGGTGTCATTTGATGGAAAATATTTAGCAGAATCTCTTTATTGACTCGTCTCTTTATTACAAATACTGCACATGGACGTAGCTCTTCGTATGGACAATGACACAATAAGAATCACGACAGATATAGTCGAGAATGAGAAATATATAGTTGGTTATGGTGTTGCGAGCACTCTTTATAGCCGGAAACAATTGGGAGCATCAAACGTCAAAATTTCGTGAGTTGGCATGGATATTCCCTTTCGCCTCGTGGAAAGAGTTGATTGGTCTAGGCAAGCTCAAAGAAAGAGTGATGGGTGCGTGAGACAACAATATCTTGTTAGAATTTCTTTATTGGTACAAATTTTTGTTACATTTAGGTGCTCTACGGTTGGTCCTATTGTACATGGACGTGGCTCTTCACATGCACAATGACAAAATGAGAATCACAGAAAAATAAACGAGAAATATATAATTGACTATGGTGTTGCGAGTACTATTTTATGAGAAATTGTAAGCCAATTGCTATAAAGAGATTGTAAAGTCACTAAATTTCACTGGCATTGTTTATCAAATGCGTCGTTTATAAATTTGTTTTAGATAATTGTAAGCCAATCGCTATAAAGAGATTGTATAGTCATTATACGCAAAGTTGGCATGAATTTGATACTGAGATGGAAACAGTTGGAAACATCAAGCAGGGGAATTTTGTGAATCTGCGTGGATATACGTGAGCATATTTTGCTAAATGAATGCAATACATGAATGTATTATATATAGAGATGTGATTGTATTGAATGGCTTATATATTTATTTGATATGTGAATATCTTCTAAATTTATATGAACATGATACCCATTTATCAGATTATAGATATATCTACAAAGAAAAATACTAGAATTTATAGTCACCAGAAAGAGCTAAGCCGTCAACGAATTCTGATTCAATAGGCAAAGATAATTTTAAATTCTAGGCCAAAAAGTTTTACGTGAATGTGAGACTGAGTTGGAAATCATTGGAAATAGTTTCCTTTCAGTGGGTAACTGATGGTCAAAGGTCAGAAAATAGAGCCTGTAGAAATAATTGTACTGATCTATATATTGTGGAATATTTGGAGCTTGTCTAAGTTGAAATCATGGGCATGCAAGAGTTCTTGAGAGCTCTCAGGGCCCTGGTCTAGGTTCAACCAAACATGGGTTTGTAAAATACCTCACTTATTTGAGTCAATATGCACCAAAATACCAAATCTAAGTACAAAATAGGGGATCAGAGGTAGGATCCACTCTACACAATCATGATGGAGATCAAATTAAGACATGAGTAGCCCATTGTATTAATGATAAAGTTAATTAGAAATATTTATGCTTTTAGCAAGAGAAGATGACGTTGAACTAATAGAAATAGAGGCTCGATCAGGGAAGTAGCATTGAGGGAGCTCGGGTAGAGGAGACACATTGGTGGGAGTCAGTTGGGGATGAGGAGTTGGGTACATTTGGGATAGAGAGTCAAGTCAGATGGGAAGGATAGGGATAGTCAAGTGGGAGATGGGGTGAGTTGGTAAGGAGTTGATGAGGGAGTAGTCGAGTGAGAATTGTTGAGAATATAACATATTTCTCTAAGGTAATGGCATATGAAGGATGTGTGCGCTGAGGCAAGGTGTACTTGAGGGCATGAAAGAATAGCGGAATAAGCGCATTGTAGAACACTTTGAATTCAAGACTTAGTCATTTTGTGGATAAGGGCTATCCTAGGAGATAGCATGTTGAGCACAAAATGACATGAAGACTTACGGTCCATGCAATGGTATTTTGGGAACAAGTGACAGCTAAGCGCCATGCATAATTTAAGCCAATGATAGGATTTCTACTTAGAGTCCACTATAGGAATTATATTATTAGAGCACTTACATGTTGTGCATCTTGTTGTAAACGTGTATGGATATTATTAGCATGTGACCTATTTTGAGAAGTGCATGGGTGGTGAAGGGTAAGTCCCCACCCCTATGTATGGATTTGCATAGTTTAGGTGTGTGTGTAGGTGTGAATTATTGTAGAGTTATGCTACTTATTTTGACATGCGCAAGACTTATGGAGATATTCTACAGTGTATGAAGCTTCCATTTTTTACAGTATTTATGAAATGGATAATATTGGTTGGACAATGTTGTTAAACATGATTGAATCTGGTTATTGTATGATTAATCTTATTATAGTCATTATTTAGTTCGTCTTTTATATAATCTAAGATCTATATCGGGTTTATGCATTGTGGGTTGTTTACTATTAGTTATGAATTTGAATATGGTTAAACATCATCATGCTCAAATTTTGTAAAAGCAACTTTAAAGAGGGACCTGGTGCCTTTGTGTGCTTTAGGTGAGTGCTCTTCTTAGGCTAACTAATGGGCCAACATGTTTGGGTTATTCATGGTGAATTCTAGGCTACATCATTGGTTCTGTTGTTGGGACCTCTTTTTCAGTTGTTTTCAGTATGTTGCGTGATGAAGACGTATCAGTTGATCTTGGCAAGTGTTGAGGAGTGGATACTAGATCTGGAATAAGAGTATGCTTGGAGATTCAACACTGGATCTGAGTTTGACGCACGCGCATGGGTGGAACAGAATCTATATGATTTCTTATATGAAAGCTTCTTTGTTATCTTCCCAATAGATCTATACAAGTGGCTAGTTGTTTACGCGTCTAAAACAAATTGGAGGTTTCGCACACTTGTCTAGACGTAAGAAGAATTTTAAGCCCTCTATGATGATGATCTGATTTAGACATGCGCTATGGATACTTGGTTTCATGGTGTTCTGAATAGCTATATTATGGAGTACTCAATTTCCACTTACTCTTTCCTGGAAGTAGCTGAGTTTCAATTTTTATGTTATCCCAAGGGAACCTATCTATAAGACATTCCACTGGAAATAAAAATCTTGATGGTAACCCTAAATTTAGAAGAGAAGTCAATGGATAGCTAAACCCCACCACGCGTGGGGGAAGGAGCAGGTTTGGTGAAAGATGGTGGACCTGGTGGTAGAGAGGCAAAGAGAAGAAAGGCGGATCAAGTTCAATGAGGCACGTGAGAGGGATTCAACAAAGTAGTGTGAGGTTGCAGAGTGGATAGTGTTGTGGAGAGAGATGGCTCGTAAAGGATTTGGAGCTCACGCAGAGGACGTGGAGCTAGAGCATTTGGAACTCCTCCATTTATGCAAGCATGACAGGGAACCCTCCTTAGCTTCTTATGATATCATGCTAGTAGAGACGACATGGGCCATGGGCGCACATCTGAATCTACCTGGAGACATAGCCCTTGTGCTTGGTTTTCTAGTTTATAGTACAACAAGTAGTTAGCAAGATAGTTTTGGTAGTAGAGTAGCAAGAGGTAAAGTTGAATTATCAGCAGGATAACAAGTCAATCATATAAAAAGTACAACTATGGTCGGGTAGATGTCTCTCTTGTTATTTGGAGGTACCTTTTCAAGTGCATCATTGGCGCAAAACATAGGCATGCAGAACTTTGGACTCACATCTAGGATTAACACAACTTCACAGACTATAGGAGTTCAGTTTAGCACCATTGCTGGGACATAGGGCAGTGCATCCTATGGTTCACTCCCTGCTACCGGTGGGGGATCAGAGGGCATAGGTGGCTCTGGATCTGGTGGATCTTGAGGAAAAGGTAGCGCAGGAGGTTTTGGATCTGTTGGATAGAGTCCTCACCAACCCTAAAATATTTACATGGAGATGTCGCTTTGTCTTCCAGAGTATATGGGAATAGAAGATGTTGTTGAGAATTTTCATATGTGTGAGATATTGTGGCACACTAAAGGGATCGCAGATTCTAAGCATAAGGAAAGTCATTTTTTAACTACGTTGCAAGGATGCGCACATAGTTTGTATAGGAAGTTTGACCCTGATCAGACATGCGTGGATTATACATCATTACGGGATACTTTCCTTAAAGAATTTAATATCCCTGAGTTTGAGCAGAAAATTATAATCATGCTTATGGATATTAAGTAGGGAACTACTAAGAGTGTTTGGGAATATGATGCTCATTTCAAAATGCTTTTTTCTAAACTTTCTTATGATATTCATGCAAGCCAGCATGCACAGTGGTTCATCAAAGGCTTGATCACACCTTTTAGGATGGCATTGTCACATAATACATATACGGATCCGAGTGAAGTGCTTTAAGTAGCTTTATGTGCTGAGGTAGTATGAAGTATAGACTATGGAGTGATTCCATTTCTGGAAGCTTAGATTGCAGCAATGTCAAAGTAGTTGGAGAAACTATCGACCAATTCAGTGCATGAGATGCGCATGGGAGTTTGGTGTAAAGATTATGAGGTTGAGGGCACATTAAGGATAGTTATCCCCATAGATCAGTGCACTCATTGTTGTTGGACTGCAAGATATGTCGTTTAGACCATGATACAAGACACTTCCCATTGTTGCAACGTGCGATGAGGAAGAATGTATCTTGTTATTGTAATATTTTTCAGACCATGACTCACAATACTAAATATTGCAGGTTAATTGATCAGATCCATAATGCCATTGATATTGGTGTATGATAGAAAGGAGTTTTGAATAACTCGAAGGATAAAAGTGAGCACCATGATCATGATCATAATCAAGGGTGCTATGACCAAAAAATTAAGGGTGCTTTGAGGTAGGCTGTGGTAGAGGTTGAGGATACCGTGGTGGATTCAGAGGCTGAAGCTGTGGCGGTGGACAAAGTGAGTTCCCTCATGGGACATGTTAAATGTGTAGATCACCTGACCACTATAGGTGAAAATGTCCTTAGAATATTACTTGTTCTTTTTGTGGAAAGAACCATAACTATGAAGAGCACCCAGACTTATATTAACAACTAAGTAAGAAGAAAAAAACAAGAGAACAAGGGTGCGGGGATGTTTAGAATACAACGCACCATGGAAAACCAACGGATGCCAAAGTTAGCAATGGATCCTGAGATAGTACCTGTGAAGATTAATACACGCATTAAAATCACATGTGCCAAAGAAACATTACAAAAAAATCCTACCATTACTAAGGAGGAGGTTTTACATGCAAGATACCCAGACCCTACACATCAGAAGGAGGTGTATTAGGAAACCATAGAGGTGCTCAGAAATTTGTAGGATGAAATATAGTGTTTAAAGGAACAGTCGCGGACGTTGGAAGAGATGAAGGAAGCTGAGACTTTCCATTCGGATGTTGATGATCTAAAGGAAGTATGAAAGATATTGCATTGGGATAATATTATTCCATTACTAGGGAATTGGTTAAAGGGAAACACTCCATGCGCTAGTATTGAGAATAGATGGCAGATTTTGCATGCTAATCTCCCTCCCCATAGCTTGGATTATGACAAAGAGATCACTCTTAATTTTTTTGTGGATGGGTGGATTTTGAGAAATATTTTGATCAACACAGACGTGGAAGTGAATTTTCTTACTTTATATGCATGGGTTCATATGGGCAAACCTCTATTGCGGCCATCTTCCAATGTGTTGTATATGGAAAATCAGACTAAGGCCACGCCAATTAGAGTTTTGAAGGATGCATCCATTACTATATAGGGTGCCAAGTTCACTGGGGACTTTGAGCTATTAAAACTTACAAAGGAGACAACTTCCAATCTCTACTTGGGTGTCCTTGGTGCTATACGAATAATGTTAATCTACGGTTCAATATGGGATATATCATTTTTGAGAATAAGGAAGAATGAGTTATTATCCCTTTGACAGATGGTAAATATGCACCTTATGTTGAACCTTTAAGTGAAGAAGAGCTGAACAAAATTTATGTGTGCATTATTCGCAATCCATAAGCACTTGAGCCATCTAAGGAAGGAATCCTCTAGTGGGAGGATATGCATTCCATCAGTGATACTACAAGTATTTCCTCTTACAATTGGGCACATGACACCTACGAGATGGTTGGAGGTGAAGTAAGAAGTGCATTTGTGTGCGGAGGCAAACCCCGTTGTGTTAGGAGGATAGGTAACAACCTTGTACCCCGGTACACTGGCGAAGGAAACCCTAACTTATACTTGTGAGCCATGGAATTATAGTGGAAAGATCAAGTGGACAAAAGGAATACGTTAGTATATACCCTGTGCAGGATAGCAACGTGCTAGTGGACGGCTCAAAGAGATAATATCATAGAATGAAGAGAAGTATGAAATTATCTATCAACCCGTTTTCTCAGGAGTAATGCACCTACTCAAATATGTGCATATCATGGTAACAATCCTATTCAGAACTATGTTTAACAGTGTGAGAGAATCTAGATAGCAGGGTAGGAAGCTTTACCACCTTTGTTGTTGGTGCACAAACTTTATTTCACCTTGTGAGGCTATGCGTGAGCTTGGTATGTTTATGTGGAGCTACATAGGTGGACTAGAATTTGGCAAGACTTGACTACAGGGATGATCCAGAATTTTTAATACTTCTCCAATAAACCTCTGATGAAAGAGGCATTACAGGTTATTGAGCGATTGATTATGGGAGATAGTGCAAATGTTGAAGAACTCATTCAAGAGTTATTTGGTGAGTCAGACCCAAGAGAACATTTTGACAAAGTAGATGAGACAGATGCAGAACTACTTGAGCACGCTTTCCTTAAGAAGGAGAAAGGAAAGATGGTCTATATAGTGGATGATGGAGTAGAAGCATTGGACATAAATCATTCAGAGGGTACATGTGAGGTCTTAGACAATGTGGATAAAAAGGTTCATGCCTACCATAAACCTATGAAGACCAAGAAAGTGAACATTGGAACAAATGTTGAACCTAAAAAGGCCATCATTGGGGATTAATCGTATGATTCTGAAGTGGCTAAAGTAATTGAGTTGCTACGTGACTTCCAGGAATTATTTTCTAGGGGTTACTATGAGTTGAGAGGGGTGCAAGAATCTTTGGGAGAGATGAAAATTAAGTTCAAATAAGGTGTGCACCTGGTTAGGAAGAGACCCTGTAGGATGAACCCTAACCTACAAGTAAAATTTAAAGAAGAAATCTACAAGATGTTGGAATTTGGAATTATTAAGCCCATAGAGGAATCAGAGTGGGTTAGCCCAATGGTAATCAACATAAATAAAGATGGAAGAATAAGGATTTGTGTGGACTACAGGGAGCTAAATGTTGCATGTGTGATTGATCCTTTTCCTACGCCTTTCACCGAGGAAATATTAGAAGGCGTTGCATGGCATGAAATTTATTCCTTTATAGATGGATTCTCTTGGTATCATTAGGTAAGAATTGCTACAGAGGATCAAGAGAAGAAAATTTCACCATGGAATGGGGAAGTTTTTCATACACTGTGATGCCCTTTGGATTGAAGAATGCACCTACAATATTTTCATACATTGTGGTTGAAGAGTTCCAGTATTTTATTCACAAATTCTTGTAGGATTAATTGGATGATTGGACCATGTATGGGCTTATCAAGGATCATTGTGACAACTTACGGTTAATGTTTCAAAGGTTCAGACAGTTAAGAAACTCCTTAAATATCAAGAAGTATGTATTTTCTACACCTTTTGGAACTCAGCTAGGGAATATAATTAGAAAGGAGGGCTTGTTAGTAGATCCAGGTAAGATTACAGTTATTTTAGGCCTAGAGGAAACTACAGTCAGAGTGAGGTGTGCAGATTCTTGGGCCACACAGGGTATTATAGAAAATTTATCAAAGGATATGCTAAGATTGTCCACACCCTTGGAGGAGTTACTAAAAGGTAAAAGGACATTATACTGGGGAGAACTAACAACACGCATTTAAGAGCATTGAAGGAGAAACTTACTACGGTGCCTATTCTGTGTTTTCCCTCATGGGACCAAATCATTTCATGTACATGTGGACACCTCTGGCATGGCCATTGGCACAGTATTGGCTTAGCCTGGAGAAGGTATTATAGATCATCCTATTTGTTTTTCTAGTAGAAATTTGACTCCTGCAGAACAGAATTATACAACTACAGAGCGCAAAGCATTATCAATGATCTATGTGCTACATAATTTTAGATAGTACTTTCTAGTAACACCATTTGTATTCTATACCAATCACATGACATTGAAATATTAGTAAAAATTCTGTTTTACAGGGGTGCATATGTAGATGGGTACTCTTATTCCAAGAGTTTGATTTTATAATTGTGGTAAAACCAGGTAAAAGTAATTCTGGACCAGACCACTTATCTAGAATTCAGTCAGGTGAGAATGTGCAGGAAATTAAAGATACCATGCCGATGCATAATTATATAGGTTACAACCATGCACCATCAAAATTAGAGGACATTATTGTCTTTTTATGCACATGTGTGGTGTCAGAAGGAATGAAAGCCTTAGAAAAGAAACAACTGTAATTCACGTGTGGCACCTTTTATGTTGATCAATGGATGACCTATACAAACTAGGATGAGATGAAGTATTACATCAGTGTGTATTGGAACATGAGCACATGATATAATCATGACAAAGGATCATGGTGGTATTACAGGTGGACACTATGCAGGTAACGACACCGCGTGTAAAATTCTACTCATTGAATTATGGTGGGAGACCCTGTACTAAAGATTATAAGCATATTGCAAGGTAGTGTGATCACTTTCAGCACCTTGGAAAACTAGGACAAAGAGATGAAATGCCTTTAAGACCTAATTACTAGTGCAAAACCATTTGAGAAATGGGCTATAGATTTTGTGGGTCCTATTTCACCAGCCTGCATGTAGAACTGGATCACACTATATCATCACTTGCACATATTATCTTACAAGGGTGGGCAGAAGCAAGCATCTATAAAGGATTGTACAATGGCTAGAACACCAAGGTTCTTATGGGAAAATATTCTTACAAGGTATGGATGTCCATTTACTTTGATAAGTGATGGGAGACACACTTCCTGAATGAGACAATCAGGATATTATTCGATAAATTTATTGTTGTACAACATAAGACTACACCTTATCAGCCTTAAGAAAATGGGACTGTTTAGGCCTTCAACAAGATTTTGAGCCAAAAATTGAAAAAAAATTGTGATGTTGGAAGGAAAGGATTGGGATGATAAAGTTTAGTTGTACTTTGGGCATATAGAACAACCTACAAAAGGTTAAATAAGGCCACACCCTTTTAGTTGGTGTTTGGCACAGAAGTAGTTCTTCCTATATGGAATTCATGTTACCTTCTTGGCATATTGCACGTGCCGGAGGTCTAGCTGATGAGAAAGCATTAGAAGAAATAATTGAAAAGTTAATACAATTTGGATGAGAGATGAGCATAGCACATTGGAGTCAGAAGTAGGAAAAGGTCAGGCAGAAGGCATGGCATGATAGGCACATCAAGGAAAAGAATCTTGAGGTTGGACAGATGGTACTTCTTTATGATTCAAAGTTTTTGTGCCATCCAGGAAAACTCAAAGGTACATTGGTTAGGACCATATGTTATCACTTACATACTTGAATCAGAGCTTATCAGTTAGAAGTGCTTGATGGAACACGGTTACCCAGTTACTTCAATGGGAGTAGGCTGAAGCCCTACTATAAATAAGTCTTCTTGGTGTTTGTAATAAGGCAATATTTCCATTTAGATTAGATTTCCCTTATGTATTTCCTTTAATGTGTTTCCTTCTTCATTGCTATGCTTTGTCAATTTAGTTCAATGTTTTGTGTAATAAGCATTTTTGCGTTGCTAGAAGCTAATTACAATCTGAATTATTTTTATGCACAGAGGACTGCACATACCATTTGTGTGGGGTGGTTATTATTAGGTAAAATGGGTACACATGAAGAAAAACTGTTATAGGTGCTATTAAAAAATGGATAATGGAAAGGTGTTAGAAAGATATTTTCTCCAAAAGAAGGACCATAGATGGAAATAAATGAAGGAACAGTATAACACGTGAGGTAAGTAGTGGCCATAGAAACTACCAAGAGGAAGGCACAGTGGCAAGGTACTTCAGGCACATGGAAGCATGTGCTAGAAGAGAATTTTTAGCCAGAAGTTAGGAAGGCACACTAGAAGGTTATAGCTATGGCAGAAAAGTGTATCACATGGAAATTGGGAAAATGGTCAATTAATGAGAGGATTGGTGGTAGGTAAAGGAGAAATAAATGTGATAAATTTTAGCAAATCTATATAAGGATGGGATGTAAGTTCATTTTTACCTTTGTAATCACAAAAATTTGAACGAGCTAGTTGTGACCAAACCGAGTTGAGTGAACTATGTTGAGGTGCAGAGAGTTGTGAAACTAGACGTGGAGAAAGATTTGTGTGTAGGAGAGAAGCTTACGTCCCCATTGGAGAAGGGTTTGAGTGAAATAAAGTGTTGCAAAAGAGCTAGGCATGTAAGTTTAAGGCATGCAAATTCGATCTAGGGCACTTATTTTACAAAAGCTAGGGCAAAGGATTTTCACTTACAGAGGATAAGAAAGCTATGATTTACATGGCACCAAAGAAAGCACCTAGAGTAGGAACTAAGGGGAAAGAAGAAAGTAGAAACTAGAGGTTGAATTAGATCCCGAGAATAATTTCACAAAGATAGTAATACCCAGAAGGTGTGATCATGAAGACAAGAATGGGATTTCACACCCATAAGGCAAGAAATTGACTAAACCACCGCACGCTTGGATAATAAAAAAGTTATGCCTATTGAGTACAAAGAAAAACAAGCACAAACAAAGGACATGCTAGTAGTATGATGACATTAGAGAAGTTTTATAGCATATTGGACTCTACCAGTTTCGAGCTCTCATATTTCAGAATATCATGAACCTTTTTACTGGCTAATGGTTGATGAAAGGTCAGTACATGAAGACTTAATTCTATTTTGTATGAAGGGTAAGGATTACAGCCTTTGTGATTTCAACAATAAAGGAAAGATTAAAGGGCTAGGAGTGGATCTGGATAGTGAGGCTTATCAGGTCCAGTAGCTATACTGGGAAACAACGAAAGGAGTTAGGGTGATATTCAAGGGTCCTCACAGAAAAATTAAAAAGTTGAAGTAAGTACCTAGTGGTACAGGCAACCTGCACATCTAGTGACCAAACTGAATGATCAAGAAGATGGTCACAGGTGAAACACCATGTGGCTACACATTACAAGGAGAATGTCACGGGGAGTAATTTACAACTTAGTGCTTGGAATTACAGAGAATGAAATCATTTGGAATCATGCACAGGTAAAAAGATTAGTTTTGGCATTGTCTTATTGTCCACTTGTATTGTATGGACATTAGAGTGGTCGATGAATGGAACAAGATATGGGAGTATACCCCGAAAAAATAATTCCCTTGCAGAAAGGTTTGAAAAGTATTTGTGTGAAGGGTCAATAAGTGGGCCATTCAAGTCAGAGGAAGATTATGGTATGATAGGCTCCATGAGGGATTTGAAAAGGATTGGTGTATTCCAAGGAGTTACCCTTAGTGGTGGGTAAAGAAGTAAAGTTTGCGGTAGTACCATCATTTTGCATCACGTAATTTTCAATGAAGGATTAGTGAACATGGAGTCCCTAGTGTAAACTGTCATATGCCTTCACAGCACTACTTACAGGTATCTTCTACACATTGAAAGTTCACATGCTAGACAAAAAAGAATTTACAATGTAGACAAGGTAGACTGTGACTACCAAATGAAGTTTAAGGAAAACTTATTTTATCTAGGTAAATTTTACCTATATTGAGAGGCTTATCATAAACTTTTAGAGACATGATAAGCTATGAAGCCAATAATTTTTGTCATTGGAAATTCAATACAGATGAAGTCATGCTTATATACCTTCAACTTAAGCCTATGAATTGGAGGGTAAAGGTCAAGTATGTGGAAATGAGTTGCATGCTCCCAGAGCTGCCTAAGGAAAGCATACAGTGGAGAATGTAGCTCCAAAGCCTTATCGAACCTATAGAGGTAAGATGAGAAAGGAAGAATCAATGAGGAATGTAGATTAGTACCCAGAGGCTGGAGGCAACCAATACATAAAAGTAGAAGGAATGACAGATACTCCTATGTCCTACAGGCAAGGAGAAGAGGAGGTATGTTCATAGCATGAACTTGGAGCCAAATAGTAGGAGACCATTGAATAGGAACATGCTTTATGGTAGTTTTCAGAACAACCAAGAACTCAAGGTGCTATGACAATCATCTTATGAATATCACCTTGACTCTCTCCATAGAAATAAGATAGCTGAGAAGAGAGGAGAGAAAATTGAAGCTGAAGACAAGGAGGTGTGAGGATTCTAGGAAGAGACAAGTGTAATCTGGATGACAATCCATTCCTTACAACCAGAGGATGTAGGAAGATGCCCCAAGGATGAAGAAATGAGGATAAATAAGGTTAGTGAAATAATCCATGAGAAACATGAAGAAAGTAATACTTCTTAGGAATAGAGGATCCAACTCCAAACCTTGAGTGCTCAAGTTTTTAAGGAAGCAGACATCAAGATCAGATCCCCTTAGGGAAAGTGGAGAATATGTTGTCACCAATCATGGGCTATATGCTTGAGGACACAGTAAAATTTCTGCACACATTCCAGTGATCATAATAGTAGTAACTCATATTAAGTATGAATTCTTACATGCCATGGGAGTTGATGTACCTCAGATTTGGATGTCTACCCAACACACACATTGAGGAAATCTCATGTCATGGGGTCCATGCAAACTCATATGGATGAACTAATTTTGATGATGTGTGAAGATTCATTGTCTTCATTGCAAGAATGAGGAAGGATTGTTTTCCATCAATTTTTGTATGCTTAACATACAACATCAAACCAACTATAATGATTGATGAATAGGTGATTAATTCCTCAGTCAAGGTATCTACAGAGGTGGCATGTAGGAATGTGGATAAATTTTAATTAAAGCACTAAGGGAATATCTAAAAACCAGGATAATACTATAGAGTATAGCACGTTTGAAAGAAGAGAAAGACTTGAATGAGGCAAAAGAAGAAGGCCTTCTTATCAGCATGGAAAGGATTTAATTGGTGATCATGTCCTTAAGCAAGGCCACATTCAGCCCAAGGTACCCAAAAATTTCCCTTCTGTCTATGCATTATGCACAACATAACCTTTTTGATTTGGTGCTTGAGGATGACGGACTAATCTCAATGCCTGCACCAAAATAACCCAAGGACCTATGGTTAGGAAGAAAGCACTTATAGAGAGCAATGGGATGCAGTTAAAGAGAGCCAAAAGCTCTGAAATGATGCTAAGATATCTATGTTAGTGCAAAATCACAGCACCCCTGGATGCAGATCAGGCTTCTAGGTTGATCACTCTTGCATCCAGTGTGATTGCACAACATGGAAACCTCTCTCCAAGTGTGGGGACTTGTGAAACTGAGAGAGGAATCTCCAGATTAGAGGCTGGTTCCTCAAACTCCTCTGATTTAGATCTATATTTTGCAAAACTACAGAGGTTTAGATCCTAATCCTATTCTAACTTGCAAGGAGACAGGGGTAGAAGTGCAAAAATTGAAACTAACTAAAGATGGTGATGCACCAAAAGGAGTGGTGAAACATATTTGTCATGCAAATAGACACAGACCAAAGTTCATAACATAAGACATACACAGACTGATAATGTATAATTTAGCATCTGAAATCAAGCAAATAATACAAACAGAGGATTGAAACCCATTCACAGAGCTTGCATTATCAATTTAATGTCAAAATACGCATTACACCCTCAGAGAGGTAAAGAAAACTGTTACAATCCTTGGAGAGGTCTGATACTTCATTAATCCCTTGAAGGAGGTGAAAGAAGAAGTCTGCTATGCCCAAAAAAAATGTTCCTCTCTTTGAAATGAGCCCAAAACTGGCTTTTAAAATGCAAGGGTCGAACCCAGGGAACAGGAAACGTACAAAGGCATGGGAGCCCATTCTTTCTTGACTGCAGGTGTATTAAAACGGCATGGAGGACCTTACAAACCCATACCCTATCATTTTGACTGGATTACAGGAGAATGCGACCCATTCTGCATTAAATCTGGTCGCTGGAATGTCATTTCTGGCCATGAACACGTGTCAGAGCCGTTTCTCAATTTTCTCTCCTCCAGACTACTCCAAAACGCAAGATTAACCCTGGAATCATGTAGAGAATTTCACCAGCTTTCCGTTGATATAAAGAACGTGCAAATCCGAGCTCTGGATCGAAAGTTATGGCGATCTGAAGATTAGGGCACAAAACAGGCGAAAACGTGTTTTGAAACCTTTCCCGCGCTCTGCCACCTGGATGACACGTGGCACGTGCTGATTGGATGAATAATTCTCTCTCCTCCGTCTTTCATGGGCTTTTTTGACTTTTTTGATCTTGGAAATTTCCACCTTGTGACGGGCCCCACTTGGACACGTGGCATGCTATTCATTGGTTCGGGCTGGGGTCTTTCCTTTAAAACTTTTGCCCTTTGGCTTTTTGGCCAAATTTTTAACTTTCCCTTGAGACACGTGGCTTGCTTCATTGGACACTCGGCCCTGCCGGATTAGCTCGGGTTGACGCCCTTCAAACGCCCTTCGCACCTTTTCCCTTTTTTTGACTCTTTTGTGCTTTTCGGCCTGAACCCTTTCGGCCCTTCGCGTCCTTTTGTCCCAGATGTTTGCTTTGGACTGTCTTGACCCTTTTCACCCGGTTCGGCCGGTTCGCGTACCTTTTCGGCCCGGATTGTCCCTTGTGCTTAGTGCAGTTTGGGTGCTTTGGGTTGCGGTTCGCGTCCGCCACGTACTTTGTCCCACTTGTCCCACTTTGTTTTGGACTGTCTGTGACCATTTCGGTTCGGCCGGTTCGGGCCTTTTCGGCCCGCTTGTCCCGAACTGTCCCTCTCAGCAGTTAGTCAATTTTTCTTCCTCTTCTTCGGCCGGATCGGCTTTTCGCGCCCGCCGCGTACTTTTGTCCCGATTGTCCCTGTTGCTATTCGGGCCGCCTGGAGGCTTTTCGGCCGATCCGCGCCTTTTTGTCCCAAATGTCCCGACTGCCCCTAGGACTAGGACTTAGCCAATTTTCACAATTTTTTCTGGATCAACCTACTTGCCTTTCTGCAACTTTTTTCCGCATTTTCTCAGAGCTTGCTCCTTTCTTCTTGGCCAGGGGAGTTAGAAAAATATCTGAGGGAACCTTAGAAACATGATGTTTGCTCTGAATCAATCAATGTGCCTGGGACTTGAATATTCTGATGCATGTTATCAAAATTACCCTGGGGGGTGAATTTTGGATAACAATTTGGCGACTCAGCGGGATCATCTGCCTGCTAGATGGAAAGACCAGTTGCCTGAAGCAATCCATTGGGCATGGAGTCATCAAATATTCTGTTAGAATCCAAACTGACTCAGAATGTGCAAGGAGGAAGATGGAATGTGACCTGATGAAAGCAAAGACATGCTAAACATCTCCATGGACAGCAAGCTGTGCCAAGGCACTTAGGGAAAACAAAACTAACCTACAGCAAAACAATGTGCACAAGCACTTGGAGGAAAGAAAATCTAATCTAATATTTACAGGTGTAGTGAACCTCCCTCTAGAAGCAACGCTTGAGATAGATTCCATTTACTGGAATCTGCAGTTCTTCACCATCCAATGAGGCCAATTGGAAAGCATTGTTGTTCTTGCACTTTGTGACCATGTATGGGCCACTCCAAATGGCATCAAATTTTGAATGCCTTCCTGGTTTTGCTCTGTCCACATCCCATTTCAACACTAGATCTCCTACTTGAAAAGATCTGTCTTTGGCCTTCTTATCAAAGGTCTTTTTGATCAAAGCTTGATCCTTTTCCATTGCTTGGGATGCCTGATCTCTGATCTCTTGCAGCTCCATCAATTCTGCATACCTCACCTCCATGGGCTCAAACTCTAGCAACTCCAGCTGTTTCATGAGTTCCAACGTTGGCAACTCAAGTGACATGGGCAAGATTGCCTCTCTTCCGTAGACAAGCCTAAATGGAGAGTTACCTGTGGATCTTTTGGGAGTTATCCTATCAGCCCATAAGGCTGATTTCAGTTTGGTATGCCAAGCCCTCTGATTCTCATCAAGAGTCCTCCTAATGATCCTCAGCAAGTTTTTGTTTGTAGACTCGGCCTGGCCATTACCTTGAGGGTAATAGTTTGATGAAGTGCTCAGGTAAATCCCGTTCTTGACAGCCCACTCAGTCACTTTAGATCCGATGAATGCCAATGCATTATCAGAGACTATTGTAGCAGGTACACCAAATCTGGTAGTTATCCCTTCGTAAAAGTCCAAGATGCTAGACTCATTCGCCTCTTTGAGTGCTACTGCTTCTGTCCATCTGGTGAAGTAGTCTGTGGCTGTCAAAATCCATTTGTGCCCTTGGCTCGAATTGGGATTGATGACTCCAATGAAGTCCAAACCCCACTGCATGAATGGCTGATCTACTGTAATTGGATGCAATGGAAGGGCAGCGAGTCTCTCTTTTCCTGTGAAGAATGCACAATTCTTACACCTCTTGATCCATGCATAGCAATCACTGAAGATTTTAGGCCAATAATAACCAGCCTTCATGATTTTTAGAGCTGTCACTCTTGGTGCAAAATGGCCACCAGCTGGTCCATCATGAAATTCTTCCAACACCCTTTGAATCTGACCTGTGTTAATGCATCTCAGCAGCACTCCATTCACGTCCTTCTTGAACAAAACTCCATCAATGATGGTATATGGAATTGCCTGCAACCTGAAGTATCTTCTTTTTGCTTTGCTCATTTCTAGAGGGCACATGCCCGTCTGTAGGAAATGTATCATATTCTGAGTCCAACAGGGAGTGGACACATCATCATTTTCCTGTTTTTGATCATCTTGTAATAGCAGGACAGCGTCTTCTTCATCTTCTGGGTTGTCTGGTTGTTTGGAAGCGAGCTGCTCACACAAACCTTTGCCTCTTACCAGCTTGGTGATCTTGATCTCAATGTCATACTCCATGACACGGGTGATCCAACCTGCCCTTTTCTCATTCAAATCCTTGTTGAGGAGGAAGTCCTTAACCCCAGCATGTGAGACCAGCAACTGTACCTTGTTGTTTGAGACTAAATGCTTGAATTTCTTCAAGCTTCTGATTACTGCAAGCACATGCTTTTCAATAAAAGAGTACCTCATTTCGCAGTCACCTAGGCTCTGGCTGAAGAAGGCAATCGGCTGCTCATCATTATCTTTGTTCTGCTGTACCAGAATGGCAGAAATAGTGTCATCACCTCCAAATGCATAGAGGATGAAATCCTTGGAAAAGTCTGGGTTGATGAGAGTGGGTGCCTGGGAGATGGCTTCTTTGATTGCTTCAAAACTCTCCTTGCCTTCTGCCGTCCATTTGAAAGCCATGCTTTTTCTTAACATTTTGGTGATGGGCTTGACAAGGGCTGCAAAATTTGGGACAAACCTCCGAACAAAGTTTATCCTTCCCAGGAAACTCTGAAGGGCTTTCTTGTGACTTGGCAATGGTAGAGCTCTTATGGCTTCAACCCTCTCTGGATCAATTGCTAATCCTTCCTTGGAGACAATATGGCCAAGGAGCTTCCCTTCATGTGCAAGAAAGATGCACTTCTTAGGATTCAAAGACACACCGAACTTTCTACACCTCTGAAACACTTGCCTGAGGTGAAAGAGATGGTCTGCAGCATTCTTTGAGAAGACAGTAATATCATCTAGGTATATCAGCACTATCTTGTTGATCAAGCCTTTGAATGCCATATCCATAGCTCGCTGGAATGTTGCTCCGGCGTTCGACAGTCCAAATGGCATCTTCTTGTAAGCATATGTGCCCCATTTGGTTGTGAAGGCTGTCTTGAACTGGTCTTCCTCCTTTACCATAATCTGATTGAAGCCTGAGTAACCATCAAGTAGTGAAAACCTTTCTGAACCAGCTACGACCTGCAATATTTGCTCCATGGAGGGGAGTGGATAATGGTCCTTGAGAGAGGCTCTATTCAAATCTCTGAAGTCAACACATAGCCTGATCTCTCCACTTTTCTTTCTGACTGGAACTAAGTTGGCAACCCAACTAGAATGCTTGATTGGGAATATAATTGCTGACTCAATCAGCTTGTCCAATTCTTTCCTCATGAGAGGCTCCATGTGTGGATTGACTGGTCTCTGTTTCTGCCTGACAGGCTTAGTATTTGGATCCAACTCGATGGTATGCTGAGCTAAGTTGGGATTGAACCCTTTCAAGTCTTCATAACTCCAAGCAAACACGTCAGGGAATTCTTGACATAGCTGTATGAACTCATACCTTTCCTGCTCAGTTGTCATCTTTCCAATTTGCAATGGCTTGTTCTCTTCTACCAAGATGGATACCGAATCTTCTCTCTTGACCTGAATGTTTGCTTTCTCCTTTCTA
Organism: Taxus chinensis; assembly: GCA_019776745.2. NCBI lineage: Eukaryota > Viridiplantae > Streptophyta > Pinopsida > Cupressales > Taxaceae > Taxus > Taxus chinensis. The sequence continues at coordinate 87,534,432 of CM034157.1, forward strand.
AACTGATCATTGGGGTTAAAAATGGACTCCAAAGTGATAAGTCCCTTGGGCAGCTTGTCAGTTCTCAGCTGTATTACCTGGTCACCATATTGCTGTTCCAACTTTTCTTGATTCTTAGCTGAGAACTCAGCTTCTTCTTGCAAGAAGTGGATGATTTGCTGGTCATTCTCAAATACTTGCCAACTGACATCGTTATCCGGCACTGAAGGCCTCACAATCACGTGGATGTTTGGCTGTACCTTGTCTTGTTGAATGTTTTCTATAATGTCAAAGGCTGCCCCTACTGCTGCAAGCCTGTCAGCAGCTTGATTCTCTTTCCTAGGGATGGATTTGATGCCAAAGCCCTCAAAATCTTCCATGAGGTCCCACACCCTGTTCTTGTAGCACCTGAGTAGATCATTTTTGGCGGCATGCTGTCCCTTGACCTGATTTACAATCAGCTCACTGTCCCCAAAAACTTGCAAGTTCTTTATTTTTCTCTTTATTGCCCAATGCATCCCTTGCACCAAGGCTTCATATTCAGCAGTGTTATTGGAGCATGCAAATTGAAATCTAAAAGCTGAATAATACTTTACTCCTTGAGGTGAAATAAGCACGGCTCCACCTCCTGCGCCTTGTCTACTCCTTGATCCATCAAAAAACAGTTGCCATACCTCATTGTCATCCTTGTGGTTTGGCTTGGTGATGCTAGGAATAGGTTGACTTTCTTCGTGTATACAATAGACCCCTAGCTCAGATTCTTCTACTTCTTGATAAGGATCAAAAGCATGTACCTTGTTTGCCCATTCATCAAGAGTCAAATCTGGGATACTTCCAACCTTAGTGTCAGCTTCATCAGTGCCAGGGTGATCTTCTTGATCAAATGCTGAGCAATTGGTATTAATATGACTTGGAGTATAGGGCTCAATGTGGAAGTCTGCAATAGGTTCTGACCTAATTGTAGCCTTAGTTCCATACCTCGTTCTGAACAGCATGTGTGACCAATCAGCGGACAAATATCCCCCAATCTTGGCAGTGAAGTCCCTTGACAAACAGAGGGCAAAGAGTGGTGGAAGGTCTATGACTGATATATCTTGTAAGACAACAACATTTGGACATGCATGCAAGGTAAGACTCAAATTTCTAATCACTCCAACTGTTGCTATTGCTGTCCCATCCAGCTGCACTACTCCCTTAGATGTTATTTCATACTGGAGCCCTAACTGATCAGCTATCTGTTTAGGCATTACTGAGCTACTTGCCCCGGAGTCTATCATGCAATTATGCACTAGCTGATTTCCAATGATTAACGAAACATAGAAAGGGGGAGGCTTCAGCATTCTACCTTGTTGTGCTCCATGATTTCCTTGAGGGTGGGCAGCATTTGTGAGTACCTTCTCTTGCATTTGGACTCTGTTGATTTGAAGTTGGCCAATCCTTTCATGGCAGCTTGTAGCAGATTTCTTTGGCCTGGGATGGATAGGGATTCCCACATAGATATATTGACGTTTGTCTTCTTCATCTGATCAATGATACTGAATGGTGATGAAGGATCTCTCTGCTGTCCCTTGGTTTGCACATTTGCTCCTTGTATGTGGGCAGCAACAGCTGGCATTTGAGTTGGCCTAGGGGCTGTTCTTGGCTGCCCTTGTGCATTTGAAACTGGGTTTTGCTTGCCAATCATTTGTGGAGCCTGTGGAAGGTTGTGGATTGGCTGGGGCTAATGGCTGTTCTTCACCCAAATTTCTCCTTTTTGACCTTGTGTTGGCTGCAACACCTTGAGAAACTGCCTGATTCATGCCACAGAAATCCTCTGCTTGCCAATTTACCAATGTGGTGTCATTTGGGGCTGATTGCTGTTGGAATGTTTCTTGTTGTTGGCTGTTTTCTTGACTGGACTCTCACCCTCCACACCAGCACTTGTTACCATTAAAGCTTGGGTCAAAGCACCATTGAAGCACATGGATTGATTATGAGGCTCATTACATGGAAAACACCAATCATACTCCTGGGCAATGTTATTTTGTGCTGGTACTAATGCCTTAGAGGCAGATATGGCATTTGGATTATAGGGCTGGAATGGTCTATTGGCAGGAGGCCTTGTTTGATTCATATTTGCAACTGGATTAGGTGGCCTTTGAGGCTGATATGGCTGCCTATTTGGTTGAGCTTGAGGCTGATACGAAGGTCTAAAACCTTGAGCTTGCTGTCTCTTGAGTGTGACCAGCTCATTACCTAAATTTTGCAGTTGCTTCATGACTTCTTGAAGCTCATTTGGGGCACTTGGAGATGAAGTGGAAGCTTCATTTGAACTCTGATTCCTAGGAGTGGGAATAGGAGCTAAGACAGGTGCTTGACTAGTACTTGGGCTCTCTAAACTTGGATATAATGGCATTGGAGGCCTAGGAGCTAGCTTGCCAGCTTGAATCAGACAATTTTCAGCTCTAATGGCAATACTATAAGCAGCAGGGATAGTTGTGCCTCCCATAGATTGAATCAACATAGAAATATCAGAATTTAAAGCTTTAAGGTAATATAGAAAAGCACCTTCTGCTGTTGGCCTGACTGCTACTGGAATTCTATCCCAAGACCTTTGAAATCTGAAGTTGAAGTCAGTTAGCTGCTCATTGGAAGCTCTCTTGATGGTTGTCAGCTGCTCCAAAAGAGACAAGTTGTCTCCCTTCTCTCCAAATTGATCATGAAGTGCAATACACAGCTGATTCCAGTTTGTGATAGAGCCAGCTTCAAGGCTCCTAAACCATTGCAATGCTTTCCCCTTGAATGAAGATGCCAGCAATTTGACGGCTACTTGCATTTCATTAATCTCATGGATTGCACAAATGTTAGCAATGTCCTTGACATGATCACTAGGAGTGGTCTGATTTTCTCCAGTGAAGTATGGAATGTTCTTCAGTGCTGCAACTGGGATTGGATTTTGTGCATTGAGAGCAAGTGGGCTGCTGCCTGTGAAGTTGACATAGGGGTTCACTGGTTGCGCCATTCTGATTGGTCTTAAAACCCTTGTATATTGAAAGAAAGGCCGCTCAGGTGGAGGAGTTGAGAGAGTTCTGTTTGGTGGAGATGGAGACCTTTGAATCCTTCTTCCTCTTTGCCTTCTTCTTGGAGATAATTGCAGGTATTCAAACAACACTTCTTCTTCTCCAACTCTTGACCTTGTGATTCTTCTCATAAGCTTCAGGCCTGTACTGCTGCTGAAACCAGTTGATTCTTCCCCTTGGAGTCGCCAGATATGCAAATAATAGCTCTTTTCAAGCAAGAAAATTGCAGCAGATGCACATCAACTTTGCTGCAATAAAAAATGAGACCTCCAAGGTCCCACCGGGCGTGCCAAAACTGTTAGTGCAAAATCACAGCACCCCTGGATGCAGATCAGGCTTCTAGGTTGATCACTCTTGCATCCAGTGTAATTGCACAACATGGAAACCTCTCTCCAAGTGTGGGACTTGGAAACTGAGAGAGGAATCTCCAGATTAGAGGCTGGTTCCTCAAACTCCTCTGATTTAGATCTATATTTTGCAAAACTACAGAGGTTTAGATCCTAATCCTATTCTAACTTGCAAGGAGACAGGGGTAGAAGTGCAAAAATTGAAACTAACTAAAGATGGTGATGCACCAAAAGGAGTGGTGAAACATATTAGTCATGCAAATAGACACAGACCAAAGTTCATAACATAAGACATACACAGACTGATAATGTATAATTTAGCATCTGAAATCAAGCAAATAATACAAACAGAGGATTGAAACCCATTCACAGAGCTTGCATTATCAATTTAATATCAAAATATGCATTACACCCTCAGAGAGGTAAAGAAAACTGTTACAATCCTTGGAGAGGTCTGATACTTCATCAATCCCTTGAAGGAGGTGAAAGAAGAAGTCTGCTATGCCCAAAAAAAATGTTCCTCTCTGAAATGAGCCCAAAACTGGCTTTTAAAATGCAAGGGTCGAACCCAGGGAACAGGAAACGTACAAAGGCATGGGAGCCCATTCTTTCTTGACTGTAGGTGTATTAAAATGGCATGGAGGACCCTACAAACCCATACCCTGTCATTTTGACCGGATTACAGGAGAATGCCACCCATTCTGCATTAATTCTGGTCGCTGGAATGTCATTTCCGGCCATGAATACGCGTCAGATCCGTTTCTCATTTTCTCCCTCCAGACTGCTCCAAAATGCAAGATTGACCCCCGGAATCACGTAGAGAATTTCACCAGCTTTCCGTTGATATAAAGAACGTGCAAATCCGAGCTCTGGATCAAAAGTTATGGTGATCTGAAGATCTAGGGCACAAAACAGGCGAAAACGTGTTTTGAAATCCTTTCCCGCGCTCTGCCACCTGGACGACACGTGGCACGTGCTGATTGGACGAGCAATTCTCTCTCCTCCATCTTTCGCGGGCTTTCATTTTGAAACTTTTTTGATCTTGTGGGGCCCTTAACTGGACACGTGGCATGCTATTTCATTGGTTCGGGCTGACTTCCTTTTAAAACTTGCCCTTTGACCTTTTTGGCCAAATTTTTTTCCCCGAGACATGTGGCGGCTTCTGATTGGTTCTCGGCCCTGCTGGCTGACCCTTCAAACCTCGCCTCCATTTTTTGACTTTTCTCCCTTGAGACACGTGGCCCTTGTGCTGGTTTCGGCCTGATTCGGCCGCGACCTTCGCATTTTTGTCCCAGATGTCCCATTTTGCTTTGGACTGACTTGACTGATTTCGGCCGGTTCGGCCGGTTCGCGCCTTTTTGGCCCGATTGTCCCGAACTGTTTAGTCAATTTTCTCTTGGTCGAACAGGCATTTTGCGCCCACCGTGTACTTTCATCCCATTTGTCCCAAATTCTATTGGACTGTTGTGCTTATTTCGGCCGAACCGGCCGGTTCGGGCCTTTTTGTCCCAAACGTCCCGAGCAACAGTTAGCCAATTTTTCTTCCTTTTCGGCCGGATCGGCTTTTCGCGCCCGCCATGTACTTCTGGCCCGATTGTCCCAAATGAAATTTGGGCCGCCTAGAGGATTTTCAGCCGATCCACTCCTTTTTGTCCCACTTGTCCCAAATGCTACCTTGAGCAGGACTTGGCCAATTTTCACACTTTTTCCTGGATCAACCTATTTGCCTTTCTGCAACTTTTTTTTGCATTTTCTCAGAGCTTGCTCCCTATCTTCTTCGGCCAGGGGAGTTAGAAAAATACCTGAAGGGACCCTAGAAACCTGATTTTGCTCTGAATCAAACAATTTGCTTGGGATTTGAATCTTCTGATGCATGTTATCAAAATTTACCCAAGGGGGGTGAATTTTGGATAACAATAACTTTATTATTGATTGTATTTGGTGAAATTGGAGTACTCGACAGACCTAGAGAAAACATCCGAGAGTTTGAATTGGAGAATAATTCCCCAACAAAGAAATATGACAAGTACACTCTACTGGGAACTACTTCTAATACATACATGGAGCACCTAGAAAATTGATTCAGGAGATTGTGCAGGGCATTCAAGGGAGAATGGCGCATTCCACATGAATTTCCAAAGGTGTTGGAAGGAGAAGATGAATTTGCAGTTTACCAACATTTCAACTTGGGACGCTTCCATATGAGGTCTGGAGAGAAGAGCCCTTAGTGTAAGCTACCCTTTGCATTCACCGTGAGATACTTTAAAGATTCTATAAATGGATTCCATGATCCACGCCAAATCCAAATTAACATAGACAAGGTGGACAAAGATGTTGACATTCAGTGAAAAACATATGTATGGTCGGGAAAAGAGGCCTATGTGAAAACCATGGAATTAGGAAATGTGGAGATTACACAAGAGAGTTTGTTCATGGGGTAGATTGAACTAGCACACACACACACACACAAATATATATATATTTGTGTGTGTGTGTGTGCTAGTTCAATCTACCCCATGAACAAACTCTCTTGTGTAATGTCCACACACACACACACACACACACACACACACACACACACACACACACACACACACACACACACACATATATGAGGCAAAGGTTTAAGGATGGAAAAATTGTGAAGGGTGTAGATATGGTAGTTCCATCACCTCCAAAGAAGGGGCAGCCAATAAGGAATTCAAGGCATGTTGTGTCTGCACTCCCTGATAAAGAGGATCCAATGCCTATAGGACTAGAAAACATCCTTTATTAGGAAGAACCAGAAGACACTACCATACTTGTACATACCATGAGAGTTATGCAGAAAAGACACACATCTAGAGACACTGGCACTGGGACTTCACATCAAGTAAGGAGATCACCATGCTTGACTCCTATGAAGGATGGAGAGGAAGAAAGGAGAAATCACATGAAATATATTCTTGTTAAATATAGTGAAGAGGAGTCCCCACAACCAAACATGTAGGAAGAAGAGGAAACTCTAAGTATGGGTGGGCGTAGAACAGAGGCCACCCTAGCATAAAGATGTAGGAAGATGAGGATATTGGTGAGTGCATAGTCTACGAAACTATAGACCCAATAATAAGTATTCATGAATGAAACTATGGTGAAGGAGAAAGAAGCATCAGTGGAGACACATAGGTCATAATAAACCACATGGAGAAGGAAGGAGAGGATGAAGGGGAAGTGAATCAGGATGTTTGAGGCAGTATACAATAGGATGTAAGCGTAGCAATACCATAAGATGAGGGCACGTCTTCTCATGAATATGTTGGTGAGCATGCAGGTGGGCATGATGAGGAAGGGGTAGTAGGTACTCAGAACTTATGTTATTTATATGACACTTCCAAAATTATTCATGCCCACTTCTAGAGTAATCTTCCAAACAAATAGTTATATGGCTAGGATTGGATGGACACATAAATGGAAAACACGTGCACTCACAAAAAACTATCATGGAGTATGTAGAATCACATGGATGAGCTTGATTTTAATGTCTGCGAGGAGGCGTGTAGTTCAAATAATATGATGAAGGCACCTTACACATGTCATATGACTCTTAAGCCAACACAATTTTCTGACGAACAGGTTGGTAACATGTTGGTCAAAGTGTCAACAGAAGTAGCGCACCATAATATTGATAAGGTGGAAAAAATATGAGCACTATTAGAAGATAAGGAGGATAAAGATGAAGAAATCAAGCACCTCACTTAGGAGCAAGATAATGCAGTAGAAGAGGCCTAGAATATTAAAAAGATGGCGGAGTAGATCACATATGAGATTCTGTAGAAGAGACCTATTTTTTAGGAGAAGGTGCCTTAGGACTTCAAATCTGAGTTACAATATATGTGCATAATAGTTCACCAACTTCTTAAGGAAGGACCATCATGCCTCCCTAATAAAAAGGGTATTGTTGAAGAAGCATCAAGGGTTCAGGCTTCAATTGTGAGAAAGATATCCAACTACAATGTAGTTTTACAAGCCTTAAATGATGAAATGAAGAAAGTAGATACAATATTGGCCATGTGTACATTTCTTGATAACTTAATATAGATAAGGAAAAATATAGAGGAGAATGAGGTTCTAAAAGTGGTAAAGGATGAAACACTTGGGTGCTCAGAATGAGTTACCCTTGTAGAAAACAAGCACAATGCACTTGATGTTGTGAGGAAATAACATATGGATTGGATCAAGGGCTTCTAAGAAGTTAATTGCTACAAAGGTGGATTTCATGGATGGGATGGTTTCAGGTATGGCCAACATCCTTAGAATTTTGAAAATTGAAGGTGAAGGCATGACTATGGATGAGTTAGATGACATCGTTTTGGACATCCCAAACTAGACCAATGTAGTTCTTAAGGACTTGTATGAGTTTGAGGGAGAAATACAAAGTGAATATCAAGAATTCATTCTACCAGAAGGTGAGTAGGGTACACACTAAAATGGCTCACCATATTATTTATTCGTTGATTCTTTCTTTCATTTATTCTTTTTTTAGGAGTGACAAGGTGATTACCCATTTTTGGGACGATAATGTACTCTAGTGTGAGGTAATGTTGAGAAGACAAAAATGGCCTATGTATTGCGCACATAAATATAGGGAATTGGAAGCGTGGGGTGCTATGATAGGATTGGAGCACCCAGGATCAAGAATTATCCATTTTTGGATAAGGGCTATTTTTTGAGGTAGCGTGTTGAGCACACAAAGACATGAAGACTTATGTTCCAAGAAATGGTATTTTAGGAACGAGCATCAGCTAAGCTCCATGCATAGTTTAGGATAATAATATGACTTCTACTTAGAGTTAACTATAGGAATTCTATTGTTAGAGCACTTGCATGTTGTGCATCTTATTGTAAAGGTGCATGGCTATTATTATCATGTGACCTATTTTGAGAAGTGCATGGGCAGTGAAGGGTAAGTTCCTACCCTTATATATATGTCAAAGCACTATTATTCACCATAATTTTGCACTAATTATTCTCCTCCTCACAAATTGACGACATACCGTCAGTTAGACCTATCTAACTCCCCTTTACGACGACTCTTTTGGTTCATATTCCTCTTATAAGTCAATTAAACAGGCTAATATAAGCCTCTTATTGGCTAAATCCTCTTCTTATTCCCTTCTAGGACCACTTCTAATAGCTTCCTAGTCTATCAATCCATTCCATTAGATTGATTAGGCCTCTCAAAACTCTTTAAAAACCCTAATTTATCTCTAAAACAAGATTAACTAGCCTAACCTAGGTTAAATAGTCCTAACCATGGTCAACCTCTTCTAAACCTAGTCAAATCTTACTTTGACTTGCTAAAACTTTTTGGACTTTTTTATTTGTCCCACATGCACCAAAATCTCCCACTTTCCCAAATGGAAAACTATAAATAACCCACTACCCCCTCTCATTTCTAAGAACTCTTCTTCCCTCTAACATAAACTATAGTATTATTGCTAGGATTAGAGATTATTTCATTTATTTTATTGAGCTATTTGATTTACCATTGCATCACATACAAGCATTGAGTAAATGGGAAGAACCATTGGCCTTGAAGCCATTAATGGTGAGCTCCCATTCTCTTAAGCACAAACTGATTGCTTAGATCCTTATTAGGCTCATTTACTTAAGCTTTCAAGAATAGATGGTAATTATCCATTGTTGTTTTGTTTGTTTACTTCAAGTTTAATGCATGCAAAGTATGAATCCTTGTTTATTTCTTATTTGATGGTCCATTGATTGGTTTTGCACAAATTTTTGGGGTTTCTTAAGTGTTCTTACCCCATTTCCATAGCTTTTGCAACCTTTCATTGAACACATTTGGCATGCCTGGTGGGACACTCACCATTGTCCTTTAAGGGCCATTTTCAAGCTTTTTAAGTCCACTTTCATGTTTTCTAGGAAAAACAACTTGTTATTTACTTAATTTATTTTTTAAGTGAGCTAAATCATCCTTATTTATACTTTTTTGTGGGTTTGAGCTGAAAATAGGCTTCTTTAACTAACCTTCTAACCTATTTTGACACTTGTCAAAAAAATTTCAATTTCATATTTCATGACTTTTGCAAGTTTTTCAGGGGGTGTTGTGCATAAGGTGTTCCTAAAGGGGCGTGTCTCCATCGATACCCTAGTAATTGCGACATGGTGTCAAGCTGTTCCCACATCCCATTGTTGGCACTATCCTTTGGTGGCCCTTGTCATAAAAACTCATTGACATATTAATTTGTCATCATTGTCCATAATTTTACTATCTTTTTCAAATTCCTAGTGCAGGCATCCTATTCTCTAGATATCTTGGTATATTCTGCTACTTAACTTCATTGATCATTTTGTAAGGGTACGACTATTAGAAGCATAAACCCATATATTAGGTGTCTGATGTGCATCACACTGCACACACTCTATGATGCTAGGTGTCTTCTGTCATAATGTGGATTTTCTAAAAGATTTTAATTTAGGTGTATCCATTGAACTGAGAGTCTCTGCATTGAAACCCTAGCGCAATTTCTAGACAGGCCCACATAGGTGTTTTTGTCCACTTTCATAAAACCCTTCCATGCATCCAATTGGTTGGGGTACGTATCCATTGGCTGGGGTGCATAGGTTTCATTCTGAAAATGCACAGGTGTCTGTGTCAAAATTTGCAAAAATAAAATTTTTTAAAAAAACTGTAAGATCAGATTTTTTTTCAATTTTTTGAGGTTTTTAATGTCTAACAAATCAAGTTTGCAGGGTGTTGTTTAATTGTTTAAACTAGCATAGCTTAAGTGTTTCATTTCTTAACTAGAACAGGGTTTGTAAAGTGTGTATTCTCTCTCCTCACACCTTCTAGGTGATCTTTGAGATAAAAAAACACTTATACAATATTTTTTCACATTTAAAAACATTTGTTTTATGCTTCTAAAGTTGGTAATTACTTTCCATATTTTCCATTTTAGTGGAATTTTCACATTGCGTATGCTCTTCCTTCACACCTTTTGGTGATCTTAGGAATCAAAAGCAACATGTAAATTCTCTTTCTTGATATTAGTATTTGATGGAAAATTACTAACTGTCACATACAGGACCTAATGCTTGTCAAAGAAAAGGTGTCAAAACGAAAAAATACCTTCTAATACACGTGTTTTCATACAAGTTGCCAAACGGTGTGCTACTTAAAACCACATTAAGTTAAGCAAGATAAAAAACACACCACTTCACTTCACATTGTATTGCAGGTTTCAGAAAAGGGTACGTCCCTATCCGCTCAACTAGAACATAACCCCTTTGGCATAATGCCTTAAGCTACAACAATGGGGGTGGTTCTAGGAACCCTAAAGTAATCCACCACTGAGTAACCTCGTGGATGAAACAGGAAGCGCTCCGCTTACCCACTTGACTAGTTTTTCATTGTGAGTTAGAGTCAAAGTTGTCTGTATCGCGACCCCAGTGATGGTACAACTGAATGCACTAGTTTCTCATTGTATCAGAAGGGGGTAAAGTAAATGAGATACTCCCAAATTAGTCAGTGTGAATTTTTGGGTAAATCGAGCTCACTCCTAGACAACTTGTGACACCTAGTTGAGAGATCTTATTAGGGAGCCATTCTGTCTTGGAGCCCACTTTACTAGTTTGTTGTTACGTCGAGCCATCATGAAGTGATAACTTACTTGGAGTCTAAACCTTTTTTTCAAACAAGGAAAAGAGTCCACTTAAGTTTAAACTAAGTTGTCTTTCATCATGAAAATTAAATGACATCTCACTTAACTTAGCTTATTTCTCACCTTCGGATGAGGAAAAAGCTCTACCCAAGTGGTGCTTAGTTTATTTTTCATTCTTTTGATCTATACCCTTGCATTCTCACCACCCATTTTTGGGGTGAGAAGGAAGCATACCTCGCACATCTTATCAAAGATAGTACTCACCACTTTTTTGTCTGTTTATGCCCATCCATGTTTGTGGCTGGGTTGTTAAACGTCTAAAGTGTGCAAGTATGTTTTCATATCTTTGATAGTCCTTTGATCTTGATTTCAAGATCATCTTCACTACTGTGTTTCGGTTCATCATTTATCTCTACTTAAGTTGATAGTTTTTCTCACATTTTAGTTGCACAATTTTGGTACTTACATCATGTTTTCAATTTCTTGAGAACTGGATATAAGTCCCTTTATTGTGCGGTTACGTTGCTCACACAACTAGAAACTTCTTGTTGTACTTATACTTAGTTTCAATTCTGAAATCATCTAAGTATTTTTAAGAGTGTCGATATCACCTTATGTATACCGCAATAACATCATCTTGATACTAACACCTTGCTTTCTTGGTTAATGTATCAGGATAGTGTTGTCACGTTATACACATTCGTGACTTCCATTTTTCAGAAAACTTAGCTTTTATCAGCATTTAAACTAGTTTCATTATACCTCATCAAGAGATCACGTCAGTACCACTTTAATATTTAGACCTGGTTAGAGTTCTAACTTGACCTATGTATTGATAGGATATTGTCACTATCTGTGTTTAGGGTATAAACTTGGCAAAATAAATTCGAGTGATCATTTCATTAAGTGTTCATATGAGTGTTTCTTTGATAAAACAACTACATAGCATTGCATCTAGGACACACTGTGACATTTTAAACATCATCTCAAATGACTTGCACAAACATACATTTAGGATTCACGCTAGCTTCATATAAACGTTGGCTAGTGATGCCTAAACTCACAAAGATGGCATCCAAATCAAATGAACATGACTTAGGAGAAAACCCTTTCGAGACCTTCCCATTTAGCAGAAACAACTTAGCACCTCTCTTTTCACAAGTCAAGGATGTAGAGCCATTAATTGATCATAGTGGAGAAGAGTCTGACTCTTCTGGAGAGCAACATAAATTAGACCTAGGCAGATTCGATGAGCTCCTATATTATAACAGAGATCAAGTACTCGCAAGAGTCCTAGAATTAGGAGCTAAACTTCTGCATGAGTGTGAAGTAGAAACCAAGGTCATTAATCATAAAATAGAAGAATGAGTATCACTCTTAGACATGGATAACCCCTTTGATACAGGGTATGCCTCTACTTCTGGGAAACATCATACCACTATGGAAGGAGACCCATCACGATGACCTTATTACAAAGCTTCACGTAAAGTGAAGATTGAGTGCAAAGCCTCACCACCTCCCAAGTTTGATGAGGAAGAGGATCCTTTAGTTGAAGAAGAGATCCTTCAAAAATAGATCTTGAAACTGAGCCAAAAATTAGCAAACTTAGGCTCTTCAAGAAGAAATGTATACAAAGACAAAGACAAAATGAAATCTAGCGAGTTCCACTTTGATCCATATACTGACACTACCTTTAAGGTGGCTAAAGCACAAAGGCCAATGTCACCTACCAAAGAACAACTCATTCAGAAGGAGTTACAATCAATGAAATACACATTTACTACACTACAGGAGGGAAATGTAGGACATAGTAGGAAATACTTATATGAGGAACTATGCCCTTACCCATTCGACAAGGACATGTATACGAAACCCTTCCCTAAGAACTTCACCGTTCTAAATTTTGACAAATATAAAACCAAAGGTGATCCTCGTGATCACATCAAGGACTTTTATATGGCTTTCCAAGAGGTCACATATAATGATAATTTCTTGATACGACTCTTCCCTCGTAGCCTAGGGGCATTGGCATTGAAATGGTTCTTTAGCATACCTAAGGGATCTATTATAATGTGGCCCCGTTAGCAGAAGAAAATTGTACGACATTATTCCTTCAACATGGAAAATGATATCACAATGAATGACCTCTGCAATGCAAAGTAGAAGCCCAATGAGACCTTTGCAAGATTTTTACAATGATGGCAAGGGTTGGCAAGTCATTTCCCTTGTGCATTACCGGAAAAACAACTAGTGAGCATATTTTTTCCTAACTTAAACCCAGAAATAGCCTTCCATTTACAAATGCACTGTGGCTCTAACTTTGAAGAAGTCATAGAGAAGGGTGGTCAAATCAAGAAGGCCCTCATCGCAAAGGGAACACTTAAACCAGTTGTTAAAGACAAACATGAGACAAAATATGTAGACAAACAAAGTTCTTCAATAAAAACAAGCATGTCATTGGTGATGGCATTACAGACTCCAAAAGAGTCCAAGCCATGTAGACAAACCTACTTTTAAAGCTATCACAAGGACCTCATCCCAAGGCACCCACTAAATGTACATTTACACCGTTAACAGAATCCCTATCTACCATACTAAAACAAGTTAGATAATGTAAACATGGTGGAATATCCAACTACGACAGTACCATACCCGGAAGATGCTCCAAAACCTGGTTGGTTCAAATATCATGAGTACTGTGACTTCCACCGTGTTAAAGGACACAAAACAGATAGGTGCTTGAGACTACATCATTACATACAAGACCTCATTGAAGAGGGAAAAATCACCATAGATTCTCCCCTAGATTCAGGAAAAGGTCCAAATGAGAAAATGGGTATCTACAAAGAGCCTTTCCCTAACCATGCAGATAAAAAGAAAAGGAAAGCCAGATCATGGACAGAGTTCCAATGACTACAGAACTTACCACTTATATTTACCCTAATAATGATATTCCCTTCGATTCCCTCATAGGATGTATCCATTCATCTGATGAACAGGTCAATACTATTAGGATATTAGAAAAGAGTTTTGCAGTAGGAACGAGATGTGCTCGTTTAATCATACCAAATCCCCTACCTGTCCCTCATGAAGGTCAGTATAATTTGATAGACCAATTAGAGAAAACACCTACTAGGATATCAATCTTAGATCTCCTCAAAATCTCTACTACCCATAAGAACATACTTGTATAAAACACTACAAAATTTAGGAGTCTCTACAGATGTAGATCCCACGCACCTCCAAGCCATGATTGCACACCTTGACTCCAATGATCATATTACTTTTGATCACACCATAATCCCGCATAATGACCCAGAGCATAACTTACCCTTATACCTAGAAGTGGTTGTTACCCATCACAAAATCAAGAGAGTACTTGTGGACGGTGGATCTGGTCTAAACATTTGTACCTTGAAGTTGGTTAAGTAGCTAGGCCATTCAGAAAATGGATCTAGGGGCCAAGACTATTACAATCAAAGCCTATGATAATGAGGATATGAGAATCAACGGGTACTATAGTAGTTCTAATGGAAGTAGGGCCAACTTTTCATGATACAAATTCCATGTCCTTCACTTGGACCTTTCATACAACATGTTCCTGGGGTGCCAATGGATTCATGCCATGCAGGCCATTCCTTCGAATTTTCATCAATGTATCAAGCTATGTCATGATGGTCAAGTAGTTACCATTCAGGGTGACCCAGAACCATTCACACATTGTAGAGCATTGCACAATTTTTCTCATGCAGCTTATGAATGTCCTTCTGCAGATGTTGTTATCCCCCTACAAATGGAAGCTATCAAGAAATGGGTAGATTCAGAGTCACTCACACCTTGTAATCAAGATTTTCCTTCATTGGTCAACCATTTCTCTTCATGGGAGGAAACGTCAGAAAAATATGGCCCAAGGTGAGCCATTCAGTCTTAAATAGGCTTTGTTGATATCAAATCTATCAGTATCTCCTAGAACATAAGGTAAACTTTACTTTCAGTTCAAGAGCACTCATGATCAATTCCCTAAACCATTGGATAAGTTCATTCCTAGGTCTCCTATCAGAGGAAAAGATGTTAGAAGATCCCACTAGCAGAGTGCTGGAAGGTACCATGGCCTCATGCCATCAAGCCCTTTAGTATATCAAAGGCCACCGCATGATGTTCGTCATGGGTTATAGTGGGTTTGGATGTGGAATCAATGCACAAGGCCGATTAGAGCCTATTCCTATCCCCCATTTCAAGTCTAATAAGCATGGTATGGGGATAAGACATCTTAATGATCCACCCTTTGAGATTGATGCCACCTCTTCTGAATGTGAGGACAAATCATCTCATTATGATAGTGATGCAGATTCCAATGTAGCCTCTACGAGGATCTTGCCGCCACTAACATATTCACTGATTCATCTGTTATGACCTTATCCAAAGCCATTCCTCAAACCAATTACCAAGTAACCCTTGTTTATCTCAAGATTATTGATTGGGATCAACAATTTCACGTGCCAATTGAATTCTTTGAGAATGATGAGGCATTTGTAGAATTCATGGGACTTAGGGATTCTATTACAGCTGGGGATCACAAGAAAGGCTTCACAATTCAATTAGACACCTCTGCATACTTCGGAGAAGAAGCAGAGATGTGTGGATGTTTGAATAAGAAGGTGGTAAAAAAGAGTAAAAACACTTCAGAGAATCCTTGCAAGAAAGATAAATGCACGAGTCTCGTAGTGACAAACTCTTTGAAGCACTCATAGATAAGCAGAACGAAGAACCTATGGATAAAATGGTCTATCCATTCAAGCATGATGATGATCCAACTAAGGAGGTTGATCTTACCCTTCCCCCTGATCCTACATGGATGGAGGATGCTTCTAAGATGCTTTTTGAGGAAACAATCAGTGTCAACATTGGCTCAAAGGAATAACCTAGAATGATAAAGTTGGGAGCTTCACTCTCATCTCAAGAACAGAAGGTTTTTGTAGAGCTATTAAGAGAATATGTAGATATATTCACGTGGACATATGTAGATATGCCTGGTTTGGACCCAGAATTAGTTGTGCACAACCTCATTGTGCACCCAGATGCCAAACCCATCAAACAAAAGTTGAGAAAGATGCACCCTAAGGTTGCACTCCTTGTCAAAGAAGAATTGGAAAAATTATTAGTTGTTGATTTCATTAAGCCCATTGACTATTCAGATTGGATATCTAACATAGTCCCTTGTGCAGAAGAAACCTATTGGCATAAGGATCTGCATGATTTCCATGACATCAATAAAGCATACCCTAAGGATGACTTCTCCTTTCATAACATTGATATGATCATTGATTCCACTATTGGCTATGAAATGTTGTCCTTAATGGATGGTTTCTCATGTTATAACCAGTTATGAATTCCAGAAGAAGATCAATATAAAACAACCTTCATCACCCCTTTGGGAACATTTTTCTTTAAGGTCATGCCTTTTAGACTCAAGAATGTCAGGGCCACCTATCAACGAGCAATGACTATCATATTCCATAACATGATGAATGACATCATGGAAGATTATGTTGATGAAATTCTAGCTAAATCCAAGAGTAGAGGAGAGCACCCTGAAATGTTGAGACGTATTTTTCAACATCTCCAAGATTATAAGGTATGCTTAAACCCAAAGAAGTGTGCCTTTGGTGTTTTATTAGGAAAGCTCTTGGGTTTCATAGTTTCACAAAGAGGAATAGAATTAGATCCTACAAAGGTTACAACTATTATAGAAATGCCTCCTCCTATAACTCTCAAACAACTGAGAATTTTACAAGGAAATATTAAGGCCATCTACCATTTTATTTCACATCTTGAGGATAAGTGCCACCCATTTACACATCTACTAAAGAAGGATGTTACATTCAACTGGGGACCAGACTTTCAAAAGGCATTTGCATTACTTAAACAATACCTTGTCAACCCACCTGTACTCATGCCACCTACCCCAAGTGAAGCTCTCCTCTTGTAGATCTCTGCTACCCATTTTTTCTATTGGTGCACTACTTTCCCAATATGATCTGGACCATAAAGAAAGGGCGGTTTATTATCTCAGTCACACCTTGATTTCCTATGAGTTGAATTATCCATAGATTTAAAACGCCTACTTGGTAGTTCTTTTACCTTCCAAAAACTCATGCCATTATCTCCTTAACAATAAAACCAAACTCATATCCAAAGTTGACCCTCTCAAGTACCTTTTATCCAAACCCACCCTTACAAGGATGAATGGCTAATTGGATCATTCTCGTAAGTGAATTTGATATTAGTTTGTAAATTAGAAGTCCTTGAAAGGACATGTATTGGCTAATCAGTTAGCAGAAGCTCCTCTACCAGGAATGAAACCTTTATGTATAGATTTTCCCAATGCATCCATGATGTATATTGAAGAATCCGTAGAATGGCAGGTCCACTTTGATGGATCGTTCACCTTCCACAGATCAGGAGTAGGAGTGGTGCTCATTACTCCCACATGCAATGTTATTCCAAGAGCATTTCATTTAGGATTCCCTTGCACTAATAACATGTTGGAGTATGAGGCACTCATTGCTGGCCTCAAATTAGCTATCACTTGGAATATCAGATAACTCTAAAGTCATTGGTGACTCCCAACTTATCATTAAACAAGTTAATGATGAGTATAAGGTTAAAGATGAAAATATTATTCCATACAAGAAATTGGTTGAAACCTTAAAGGAGTACTTTACATAGATCATACTTTGAACAAAATACCAAGGTCACAAAATAGATCAGTAGATGTTATGGCTACAATTGGATCTCTCTTACGCACTCCACCTCAGGAAAGAAAAATTCCCTTCTTTGTAGAGCATTTGCAAATACCTGCATATGATATGCCTGAATCATGTTTGGCATGTGAAATTATTGGTCCATTAGCCCCTTGGTATGATCCTATCTTCCGATACCTACAAGATGACACTTTTCCACCCTAGACATTACCCTATTCTCAAAATAAATCTTATTCGCCACATAGCCCATTATACCCTCCTAGGAGGTACCCTCTATTGTGGCTATGACGGGAATCTACTTCATTGCTTAAGATGTTACTGACTTGGTCCACGCTATTAAGGAAGTACATGGTGGTATTTGTGGAGCGCACACTAGCAACGTAAGGTCTTGTCCAAGAAGCTATTGAGATTAAGGCTATTATTGGCCTACCATGGATTTTCAGACAGTGAACTATGCCAATGCTTTATCCTAAACCAAATAGTGATATCTATGACTATCTAAGAAACGTTGTATGGAAATTGGCTTAATGGATCAGCTTGGCAGACATAATAGATTCTTTGAGATGGCATCCAATAAACGTCCTTACCGAGATCCATATTCTTATTGGATATGTTGGATCTCATAGTGGAAAATATGATTTTTTGGGAAGAAGTGCTGTTGTCGCCAAATCACTGCACCCTCCGAATGGCCAGGATGTGAATAGGATGTTTGGTGTGATTGGGACACATGGGATCACCTCTCAAGCTGTGGGACTTGGGCTCGAGGTGAACCTCTGGAGAAGGCCAACTTCCTCTTCCTAAACTAAGTGTTGTACTACTCCTAGTGTAACAAAAATGATTATCTAGTCCTATGCTAACATTTTCATGGGGTTTTAGGGAAAGAGATTTACAGAAATGAAACTATACTAGGGATGGTGATGCACCAAATAAAGGGTGTTTCCAAATTCAGGAAGGGTTAATTTGAAGAGGGTGTGTGCACCACAGGTCAACCTCACCTACTGCAACTTAGAGAGGGTACATGATACCACAAACTAAGAGACATGCGTTCCCTTGGTTAAACTTTATCAGACTGAGAAATATATCAGTTTCCCAGTGAAGAAGGATGAACTCAAGAAGGGTGAACAAACACCACAACTCAACTGCATGCAATACTCCACCACTCGATAAGCACAGAAATCCAAGAACCTGCAATAGAAACTTAAACTTGCACAGTGTACCTGCAAGTATGAGAAAGGCACAAAGAAGCATAGAAGGATGAAAGGACCAAGATTAGTCACAAAACACACACTTTTATTGCTTCAATAACATGCACAATGCATCATACATTCAGGAAGAGGCAATAGTTTCCATTACAGTCTTGAAGAGGAGGCTTGAAAGTTCTCTCAACACACAAGAACAACTTGCAGAAGAGAGAGGATTCTTGAAAAGTATACACTTGCCTGAGATATCTAACTGTCCAACCTGTCTGAACTGTTGGAACCCTTTGAAATGAGCTTCCAACTTACATTTATAGAAGAATATGTGAGAAAGAAGAGGAAATGGTCATAATTCCATTCCTAAATTGAAGGCCCATGATGTATTTATTACAGTTAGTTGAACCACTTTGAGAAGGTTCCATCATGGGTCATTAATTGCTTGATGACCTAGTCTTCTCAATTAATTAAAACAATATTTAAATAAAATATTTAAATAATAATAATAAATATTATTATTAAAATATTTAAATAAAAATATTAATTTAATTAACATAATGTCGGGACCCCCCCCCATTGACCCGTTTGACTTGAAGAGGAGGGGGGGTCCATGTGGATAGAGTCTGCAAAAAGAGCCCAACTCGGTGAGTTTGCTCTAACTCGAGCCAACTCACTGAGTTGGTCAAGCTCTTTCCTCCACCTTCAATTCTTTTGCATTGAATTTGAATGCTTCCTCTAACTGATTCTTATCATTTTCCTTGTGTTGCACTCGATGAGCTCCTTTTACGCCCACATTCTAACTCGCATTGAATCGCTTTGGCAATCAGATTCCTTTTGCATTGATTTGTCCTTGACAATGAGTCACACAATGCTTACTCAGAGCTTGGTCCGAACTATCCACCATTTTATCTCAACTCTCTGTAGAGGCTTGTTTGCACTCTCAGCCAAATAGAACTCTGTTTGTCTTCTCGGCTGTCCAATCTCAATGATGACCCACTCATATGAGATCTTCAGTATGGCATTTTCGAGTAGCTGTGAGCTACTTCAATCTACTCATGGTTTCCAGAAACTGAGCTATATTTACCATGCTTGCAACACAAGTGATAAAATAAGCCCTTCAAAAAATGCCTCATTGAACAACTGGGGCAACCAAGAGGACCTTCCCAAAAATGTACAGGTAACAACCATATGAACCGATTTCACTTAGTCGTGGATCAAAGCTAATAGAAATCTAGGTTCTAAACTTGAAACTGCAGTATAATCGTCCATTGTAAAAAACAAGCTTCTCTGAACCTGGTAAAAGAATACTTTTATTGATCTGATTGGACATACATAATGGAAGGGTATAAATATTTCCTACTACCATGCAGAGTTTCTCAAAGATACCATTTACAAGTGATAAGGATGTGGCATACAAAATGGCTTGACCAGCTATTTCAGAGTTGACCTTCACATTCAATTCCTTTCTAGGAGAAGATGCTGAGCAATATGAATCGTTTCATTCTGCACCGTTGGCAAACACTCCATCTCCTGAGATTCAGGCAAATTTTATGAAGCCTTGAATGACAAGTGACTCCAATCCATCGTCACGGCAGTGAATATTTGTTTCCTGTAGCTGTCTGTCTTGAGCTTGCTAAAACGACTTCTACTATAAGGACCATGCCTCGCCTTCCCATGTGAGGATCGCGTTCGCATACTGAACACCGATAACCAACACCATCGAAAAGTGAGCACTCCCAACTTGAGTTAACTACAGACTGTTGCATCACCTTTTAGAATATGCTCAACCAGGTGAGCTTCTCAGGTTTCATAGCATCGATCAACTGTAAGGAAAGCTCTGTTAGCTATAAGCTGCATGACTTAACACCCGGTTCCATGAGAATCGTTTCCATCCTTCAATTGTGAGACCTGAAACTTGTTTATCCTGCTTCCAATGTCAACCCATTCTTCAACCATCTCGCCTGATGGCTCCCTTATCAATGAGACAGATTGACTCGCCCATGATGAAAGCACTTTATTCATCCTGGTACCTCACATGTGAGCTCGCAATACTTGAAGCTGCGACGGGGTTTTCAAATGGATGCCATCATTGTCTTCAGAGTCATGTGTTGATCCGATCTTTCACAATCACCGTGATCATGCTCGATTTTCAGCTTGGCATGACCATCTCACAAAAATCCTACTTGGCAAATCACCTCAACTGTCCCATCATGCAAATTCCCTGCAACTTCTCTTTCCATAAGTGACTCGCACTAAGCTTCGGATCCTGTTTACACTGGCCCATTGCGGAAGCCATCATGTCATGGATTGCCATCGTAATATTTCCACGCTTGGCAGTTTGATCCTGAATTTCTCCCATTCACTGGGAAGTTTGATCCTGGTTTACCAATCAATATTTCCAGTTTGGCATTGTTTTCACCTGAATCTCCCCTAGGATATGTGTGGGGATTTGAACATCTCTTGGATCTGATCATGGCCAAGCATCCACCTTGGCATCTTCTCCAAATGCCCGCTTCTTGGCTTGGCCTCTAACCATCCAAAACTCACTTCGCATGCAAACTTCTTCTTACCTGAGCTTGCCATGCTCACTTGAAAACTCAACTTCTCCCCTCTCCCATCAAATGGCTTCTCACACATCCCATGATGCTCACCTTATCCTCCTGACCAAGATTGGAGTTTTCGAGCTATCATTTGAGCCAGTTTTGATGGCCACCGATTTCCAACAGCGTGAGGAGACATCATTTTCTCAGTGCAAACATTTCAGCTGTAGCTTGTAAGGTGTGATAATTCCAACAGAATCCTTTATGCCTGCCAACTTAGTGACTCATTGAAGATGCTCATATAATTGCAAAGAAAATTGTGCCTCATGAATATTCTGATATGAAACAGTTCCACCTCTATGAGATCCACTTCCATGAGTTACATCGTAAAACCAGTAAGGTCTCGATAGAGAATCTTTGTAATAAATTTCGATCAGGTCTCCCGGTAACACTCTCACTGTCACTTAATCGATTTTCATAAAAATATCTTGAAGGAAAATCCTGAATTTGAGGATGCATTCGATGCTGAACAGATAAAAACATAGTTGGTGACCTGCTTGTTGGAAGTGCTCAAAAGAAATCTTACTATACTACAACATCCATGCTGCCTGTGCACCGAACACTCGGCTTAGGAAGGTCTGAACACCATTATAATTCACCCTCTTTTTAAATGTCAGTTTGACTCAATTTTACATTGGTATTCGAATGGTGCTTATACTATCTTCCTGGGTCGATAGAAGTCCTTCCATTATGTAATTACAAACCTCAAGATTCAATGATGTTGAACCTCCCATATCTGCATAATTTCATATCATCTCGGTCAAACAAGATAATTCTCCCAAGTGGTTGGTCGAGCACTGTCTTAATGGATTAAACCTGACATCATCCTGACTTTGACTCTCCCTGACTTGGCCTTCAGATCTTTTTGCATCGATCTCCACCGAGATCCTTGTATCAGTTCTATTTCATTCGTCAATTTTCAACGAGCTATATTTTAAAAAATTAACAAGACCATCTTGTCTGAGCTCTTACAACTGAGAGTCTCTACTGAGATGATTTCCGAGATGACTATCAATTTGACACCAAGTTCTCTATCAACTCGACCCCGAACTCTTCACTGAGTTGAGATAAACTGGGTGCCTTTCGATGCTAGGTGATCTCTTCATATGCAATTTAGGAATTATTTTTAATTATTGCATCTCGATAATAACCAGAAGGTGAGTTCCTGGGACTACTATTTCATTTTGAACGTGATAGGACCCCCTTGTCCAATCTTTCCAGGTGTGCAAAATTGGATAACAGTAACTAAGTCAGGCTACCCCCGTCTAGGTGGTATGGCTCATAATTGAGCCACCCACCACTACTTGTACATGTCTATACATCTGATGCCATCTATCCGCTGATCCACTGGCTCCTCCTCCTCCCATGTAATCATTGTAGGCTATGGTAGAGGTAGAGGCCTCTCCATGTCATCCCTCCAATACTATGGGAAGGACTGAGGAATATCTCTGTACAAGCCTGAATTGCCACCAGGAAACCTGTCTACTGGGATTATCTTCATCCTCCCTGGCACGATTGTACCTTGTATCCACTGCTCTCTAGCTGGACTCTCAGCTAGCTCCTCATGCATGTGCCTATCATGAGCGGGGAATCCCACATATGGCCTCCAGATAATGTCCACTTTGGACAACCCCTCCATCATAACTCCACCAAAAATGGGCCACATCATATGTTGGCCTATCCGATCTTTGTTCTCCTACAACTGACACCCATCTCTTGTATACCATACCCACACCGATCTCATGGGAAATGCATCTACTCGAGAAATCCTTGATAAAGATGAGGACTACAAGGTGTGCTCACCTAACAGAGTTAGAATGTATTAGATAGGAAAAGGCATGTCAGAGCCTCAATCACCTAAAAGTATTTCAAGATAGAGTGTCTAGAGGATATAACAAAACACATCATTCATTGGGAATTTGATTTAGGAGATCTAGTTCTCAAATCAAATTCAGAAGCAACACCGTCAAAAATAGATAAAAGAAAGGAAAGTTCGAGGCTAACTGGTTAGGTTCTTATGTTGTAGCATTGCAAAATATGGATCACAAGCCTAAAAACTTGCATACTCAGAAGCTGAAGAGCTTCCGAAACCCATGTGCCATGCACTCTCAAGTGGTTCTACGCTTAGTCATGACGATCCCGATATCAAATAAGAACCTTAAAAATTAGAAAAACAAAGAAAAAATAAGCAAAAAAAATCGAAAAAGAAATAAACAAATGGAAAAATGAGACAAATAGTAAAGAAAAAGTAGTCATCCTCAAGCGAAAACCACGTAATTATGGCACAGTGGAGCATCTCTTTGAGTGAAAATCAATTTTTGGTGCTCAAGGAAGATTCACCGAACACAAGTTACTCTTACGAAAGGATGGGTAATCGTTACTACTTTTTAGATATGACTTCTTCTGTTAGGTCTAGGAACTCTACTAGGGCCACCTTTTCCAAGTCCATGATTTGTTTTGTTTGCTCTTATATCAGCATAGAGGACATTACCTTTTTATATTCCCATCTAACGCCGAGCATGAAAATATCATCTCCACCTTCTCACACATACATGTGTGGCATTCTGACCTTTTGTATATTCCCACATCACGCTAGGGGCATCCACGCTTCGTTGTGACCTTGTACATTTCTTTCAAAACATGAACTTGGAAAATACAAAAAACATTTTGAAAATGATACACAAAAATATATAAACATTGGAAAATTTCCCTTTTCAGGGATAAAGCTACATTCATCTCATCAAACGTTATCCTAGGAACACCTAGAAAACAATGCAAAAACGTAGTCCCTTGAAAACTTATCTTTTTTAAACCCAAAAACATTAGAAAATATGTCAATGTTGTCCTGCAAAAACAATGTAGTACTTTAATTACTTTTAGTTGTTGGTTTGTATAGTTTTGATGTGCTTAGTCGATTGAATCATTGGTTCTTTAATACCAAAATCATTTTCTTATCTGATTTTGAATTTGTTTGATTTAAATTATGTATTGCATTACATACATTTAGGAACTCTCGTACTTGTGAAAAGTTGTTTCTTATATTATTTATATGTGTCTATTTGAAGTTCATTTTTACTTGCTTAGATTGATCTCATTTTAATATCTTAATTAAGATTTTGCATGTGTTTGTTTAGTTGTCATTTGTTGTGTTGTTTTTATGTGTATATTTGTCTTAGTTTCGTTAACTTTTGCTGTGTTTTCTCTGCACAGTTGTTTGTTATCATCTATCATCTATCAATTCATCACATTTCTACATCATTCATACATCATATATATACAAAAATGCTAAGTATCACATCAAGCATGTATGCTAAGCTAATCTTCACATATCGTATCGTCGATGGGGTCAAGAGGGGTTGTGCATAATCACAAATCTATCCCCCCTACACCAATATCATCTAGTATCATCCCAAGTGCTAGAATAAAAACTCAGAAACAACTCATGAATTCAAAACATGTGGTGCTATCTACATATACATCATCAATATGAAAGCATGAAATATACACATTTCTGAATCTCCAGATATGCCACATACATAAAGGAAAGAGCAATCATACATCATAAATACCCTATCATAGTATGATAGACATCAAAATGTCCATATATACGTGTCGCTATAATAGCATGTATTATTTCAGTACTCAAAATAATACATCATCCATACAATATGCCATCAAAAAGGGGCATGCATCAAAAGAATTGAAGCCTTCATCACAAGGCGTTCATCAAAATAATGGTATACATATATCCTATACCTTAGATCAAAATCAACCTTCATAAGAAGCATGTATACAACCTATCGATCTGTACAAAAAAGAATATAGAGCTCAACCATAGCTCTCGCCCTCGCCAGGGTGTCCCAGGTCCATCGTCGGAAGAGTGGCGGCTGATGACGGACCTGCACCCGATTGGGTACTTTCACCATTTTTATACTACTAGCCTGATATCCAATCAGCTGCCCTTTTATCAAACCATGCCTAACTGATCTCACTGAATGGCCTGATCTCGAAGACCTGGAACCTCATCGTACTCACATCTGAATTTGCTAAAAGGATACCACTCGATGATCCATCAGAACTGCCTGGAAGTAGGAAGACCTATAATACAAGGCATCTCCACTTAGATATCATCGCATCTCATATCAAATCTACATCTACCAGAAGCGAGATTTTCTTGTAGGGCGGCATCTCACTGACCTGTACTCAGCCAATATCAACCTAGGCCTGTCTCAAGTTTATTATCTCAATCTGTATCTACAGTAATAGCCCGCACTTGGGCCCGTGCCTGATCCCTCTGAATGCCAAGTAGCCCTAGGCCTGTGTCTGGATATGATCCCTCTGATGGCCACAACAATTTATACCTGAGTCTTACGACTGGCGTAAAGGATTCAATATCTGAGCCCCCTGTGTGGCCATCTACTTGGACCTTACTCTACCATGAAACATTGAGGTGGCCTGCGTGGCCTGTGCCCTAGCCTGATCCGTGGGATAACCGCTATCAAAATCTACACCTGGGCGAGTACCTGATCTCACTCTGCTATAAGGTCATGTAAACTTGTGCCCTAGCTACGTCTCTGACTTACCAGTTACATGTAACATCGTACAGTAATAGCTATTTGTAACTACTGCTAAAGAGTAGCCCACTGCCCACCAGCATTGCCTAACTCTCTAGGATATCATGTGGTTGGAAAAAAATGCTCTGGAAGTACCTGCGAGAAGAGGGGTATACATCCCCACTAGAATGCCCACTAAGGGAAAATTCTATATCAAACTGAGATTGATATACATGTCTTGGCCTAGGCCTAGGACCCTATCCCTGTGGCTGCTGTGGTAATGGTGACCTTGTCAGCCCTGTCTCTAACATATATTTTCTGATCAGTGCATCGGGCCCACTTGTCATCATCAAATCATCATCATCATCACTGTCAGCGCCACCAATGGCATCCACCCTCGTCTAATTCTTCACCGGGAACTCCTCATGCTATGATTATTTACTAATGCACAACTTTTAGTTTGGTGGATGTAATCTGGAAACACAACAACAAACATAACACAAGAATACCATAGACTATGATAAGAAGGAATGATGATAAATCTGAAATATCAGTGTAAATTATAATATCAACATGAAATTGTTACAATCTCACCCATGAGGTACTTCAAGTGTTACTGACTTCACTTGCCTTCCAACAATAACTATGGGAGAAACTTCACAATTACACCTCTTAATGGCTTCTTTAACACACCTTCAAAATGATGGCTTCCTTTACACACTTACTCATACAATATTTCTCACTACTTCCTTCTATGCTAAATGAGGGGGGTGGCCTCTCTATTTATAGAACTTCCAGGCTTATCCATCTTATCTCTAAGATAGGATAAGAAATCCACTCTGACGAATCATATTCCATACCTTAACTCTTATCTGTACATGTAAGCTTATCTTTTAAGATAAGATAAACCTTATCATTTCACATGGGTTCCACATTTTTAGACTTTTTACAAATAAAATACACAAAATATTTATGACCTCACTCCTTGTCCTTATTACCAATATAATATTTCTAATTCCTAATCATGTAGACCCTACTTCTCTACTTACCCCAACTTTGACATTTTAACATTACCGGACCACTTACGACAAATATTTACTTTTTACCACAACATTCCTATTGTACTTTTGACTATTACCGTACTATACATTATTGGCGGCGTCGTACTGGCAGCGCCGTTATCTTCTATCGGACGCTACTACTAATTATACTTAACAACATCCTATTCCTAATACATACATTAATGAAATAGAAATTACGGAGGAAAATTTTAGTGTCGACATCTTCCCCCTTCCTA
Organism: Taxus chinensis; assembly: GCA_019776745.2. NCBI lineage: Eukaryota > Viridiplantae > Streptophyta > Pinopsida > Cupressales > Taxaceae > Taxus > Taxus chinensis. The sequence goes on from CM034157.1 coordinate 87,561,885, forward strand.
GCTTCTACTCCGTCCTCGGAGTAGACTATTCTGGTGCTTGGAAAATCTTTAACTTGTCGTGGTTGACCCATTTCGTAATGGGAGTGCCATCCAATTCCTCCAGTCGGTATGTACCATTTTCATGCACAACTGCTATTTTGTAGGGCCCCATACATTTTGGAAGAAATTTTCTCTGTCTTCTTTTTTTGTATCTGGAATCATATACTAGAACCAAGTCATTCACATGAAATGGAGACCAACGGATCTTTTGATCAAAGTATTCCTTCTGCTTCATTTTCTTCTTATAGCTTGTATCCTTCGCTATTTCCCTCATTTCCTCTAGCAAATGAAGATGTACCAACCTTTCTTTTACTGAATCACTTTCATCCATCCTTTCATTTTTCATAACTCTCACAGTGGGAATATCAAACTCAATAGGAAGAACTGGATCAATGCCATAAGCCAACTGAAATGGGGAGTATCTGTTGCTGACTTTGATGTTGCCCTATATGCCCACAATGCTGCATGAATCCTTTTATCCCACTTATGTACCTGCAAGGCTGCATCTTTTGCTAGAATTTGACACAACACAAAATTTGTTCGTTCCACCTGTCCATTTGTGCTTGGCTTGTATGTTGTTGCCTTCCTGTGCTTAATAGAAAACTTATTGACTAGGGCTTCTACCACCTCATTAATGAAGTGGCTTCCTTGATCTGTTACAATTTCTAATGGACAACCAAATCTGGTGACAATGCGTTCATATATGAACCTTGCCACTTCATCCATGGAAGTTGTTTTCAATGGCCTAGCTTCAACCCACTTGGTTAAATAATCTGTGGCAACTACAATATACTTATTTTGGCGTGGGGTAGTTGGAAGTGGACCTACAATGTCTATTCCCCACTTTTCAAAGGGACCAAGTGGAAGAATAGGGCATAATGGAGCTGATGAAGTCTTACGGTTACCATGTGTTTGACAAATATCACATGTCTTACAATAATTATAACAATCTCTAAAAAGAGTGGGCCAGTGATAACCTGCATCCAAGATCCTTCTTGCTGTAAGTTGTCCAGAGAAGTGTCCTCCACATGTACCATTGTGGAATTCTTCTATCAGCTCCTTCCCTTGATCACGTCCAACTGCCCTCTTGTACTGTCCATCAGGTCCTATTCGAAATAATACTCCATGCAGAATAGAATATGGACGACTGGCTTGAGTAATCTTCCTCTTAGTCTTTGCATTGGCACCATCAGGAAACTTGAATTCATTCAGATAATTCCAAATATCTATGTATTCACTAGGGATTGTGTCAAGGGATAACAATGTTGCATCTGGGAAATCATCATCATCACAAGATGAACCTAAACCATCATAGGCTCGAGAGAGTGCATCTGCATTGACATGCTTCTTTCCTGGCCTATCTATAATATCAAATTCAAATTCTTGTAGCAAAATTATCCATCTTGCTATCCTCCCTGATGGGTTAGGCTTATTTACAATATATTTTAGAGCCTGATGATCTGTTACAACTATAAATTTCTGCCCTAGCAAGTAATTTCTAAACTTCTTTACAGCAAAAATGATAGCTAGAGCCTCTTTTTCAGTTACAGTATAATTTACCTCAGCACTGCTCATTTGTCTGCTCCCAAAGTAAACTGGATGATCATTCCCATTTTCATCCTTTTGGCTCAGAGTACTTCCTAGTGCTGCATCTGAGGCATCAGTATACACAATGAATGGCTTGCTCCAATCTGGATTCTTTAAAACAGGTGAAGACACCAGGGCTTCCTTCAGTTGTTCAAAAGCTTCATGCGCCTTATTTCCTGGTTCATAAGTAACATCCTTCTTCAAGAACTGGGTTAGTGGCTGTGCAATCTTTGAGAAATTCTTGATGAACCTTCTATAGTAACCCACATGGCCTAAAAATGATCTCAACTTACTTCTATTCATAGGAAATGGTAACTCTTTGATTTTTGAAACTTTATCAGGATCAGTACCAATACCATCTCTGGATACAACATGCCCTAACAAAACACCTTTAGAACATCCAAAGACACACTTTGTAGGGTTTAGTGAGGCTTGTGCTTCATCTAACCTTTGAAATGTTGTCTCCATCTGGTGCAGGTGGTCCATCTTGCTCCCATAGATGTAAAAATCATCCAGAAATACTCTGATGAAGTTCCCAATGTAGGGTTCAAACACCCTATTCATCAAACGCTGGAACGTTTCCTGGAGCATTACACAACCCAAAAGGCATAACTCTATAAGCAAACGTTCCCCAAGGAGTGGTGAACGTGGTCTTCAGCTGATCTTTCTCTGCTATACGAACTTGGTTGTATCCGCTATATCCATCAGCAAAACTATAGCACTCCTGGCCAGCTACTTCATCCAAGATCTGATCTGAGAATGGAAGAGGGTAATGATCCTTCTTTGTTGCCTTATTGAGCTTCCTATAATCAACACAAATGCGTAGCTTCCCATTCTTTTTTATTGAGATCACAATGGGAGAAACCCATTCTGAATTCTCCACAGCAAATATGAATCCTGCATCAAGCAACTTATCTATTTCTTCTTTTACAGTCTTGGAAAAATTAGGATTCATTCTATATGGCATTTGCTTTATGGGCTTAGCACCATCTACCAGCTCAATAGAATGTTCTACCCAACTTACTTGATGGAGTTCCTTGTAATCAAAAGTGAATAGGTGTATGTACCTTCGAAAGAGCTGGAGGTAGGATTCCTTCTCACTCTCCATCACAGCATCACCAATCTTTATTTGTTGGAGACGATCATCAATTTCTTCTTCAGATAATTTTATGGGTTCATGAGTCGGTGTGACTGGAAGGATATCCATGACCGAAACATCAACCTCACTTTCTTCATCTTCTGTGTCCACTTCACTGGTACTAGAGTAATCAGAGGATGTCCAATCATCAGTTTCATCACTTGAATCCACAGGTTCTGCCTTATGATGCCGAGGGATCACGTTTATCTTCACCCTCTCTCTACCACGTCCAAGTGTCATGAAGCCTTCATTCCAGTAGTTTCTTGCATGAACTCTCCTTAGCCATGGTCTTCCCAACAACATTGGGTACGCAACAGTACCATTTTTCATCACCTGAAAGTCTACCACACATACAACACCCATAACAGATATTGCCACATTTGAAACAACACCTTCTGGTTTAGTTTTTCCCTTATTTAATGACCTTAACATAAGTGTTGAGGGGCGATCAATTTTTAAACCCAACATATTCATTACAGACTCGGTCATTACATTAACTGCAGCACCTCCATCAACTAAGACATCATGAATTGAAATACCATTACATAATACCTCAGCTTGTGGAGCGTAGGGATCCTGCCTCTGCCTCCAAAACAGGGACCTCAACCTCCTTCCTTCGTCGAGCATTGAGTCCACTTCGCAGCTCCCGCCTCTTCTCAGAAGACATAGCCAAGAGTTGACCATATGTAATATTTGCAGGCCTTTTGGACAGATCTTCTAAGATGGAGTATGGTCCTTGTCCCTGTGAAATCAGAAAATCCTGCACACCCAACTTTCTTCTCCTATGTTTCTTACTAGTTTCTCCTTTCATCTTCTTAGGATCATTTCCATCTTGGTTATCTTTTTCTTTCTTTCTTTTTGTTACAAACACATCTACTTCATTATTTATGCTCTTATCTACTACATCAAAAGAATTCACAGGTGCTTTTCCTTTATCATTATCTCTTGTACCAGATGTAGAAGCTCTATCTGGACAATTATACTTATAATGACCCTTTTTATAACAACCATAACATACAACTTCAGAAATATTTCTTTTTGGACCTCTATCTCCTCCCTGAGAACTAAATTCTTTTCCTTGAAGAAGATTAATAGTTAACTGCCCATCTTCTTGAGCAGATCTTCATACTCAGTAGATGTACTAGGAGAAATATTTGTGCTCACCGAGAGTGGTTGTGGATTCTGGACCAAAGGTGTTGGTGTAGGCTCTACTTTAGCAACAATTTCTTTGGGCTCCTCTTCCATGCTTTCTTCTTGCCTTCTTGCAATCTCCTTTGCTTGTTCAATGGTAGCTGGGTGGTCATACTTCACTCGTTGTCTGATCTCTGGCTTCATCCCAAGAATGAAGTGCTTACAGAGGAGATTATCCATGCCATTCATCAACCCATCCGCTAATCCTTCCTTCCGGATCTGGGCATCGAGCTTCCTCCTTAGCTCTAGAACATGAGCATGATAATCCCTTATCTTCTCCTTCTCTCCTTGGGATAGCTTTGTGATATCGATCATGAGATCTGCATATTTCTGTTGTTCACCAAATTCTTCAAGAAAACTTTCAGTTAATAAATCCCATGAGTTTTTCACATTATCACCTAGTGTTTCAAACCACCTAAGGGCTGAACCATCCAAAAAGGTAGGAAAAAATTCAGTCCATTGTTCCCTTCTTATAAGGCCATTACAAATACAAGATCGTTTAAACTCTTGAATGAAAGAGGAAGCATCTTCATTAGATTGGGCTGAAAAAATAGGAATCTTCCCCATTTTCAAAAGTAACCACAGTGAAATACCAACCCACAAGTACAATCAACAAGACTTATGTGCACAAATAATTGGAATCACTATAATAGAAAATAGAAATGACCACGGTAAACTATGGTAAAACTTGACTTACTACGGTAAAAACTGACTTTACTGTGGTAAACACTATTCACAGTAAAAAGTGAAGTTACTGCGGTAAATACTATTCATGGTAAAAAGTGACTTTACTGTGGTAAATACTATTCATGGCAAAAAGTGACTTTACCATGGTAACTACTATGCACAGTAAAAACAAGGTTACCCTCCAAATGTTTTCTGACTAAGTGGGAATATCTCTCCAGAAAATCCACCAACGAGGAATGGTCTTGGCAACGGAACCAAAATGTCATCACCAATCCGGCACTATGATAATTCTTCACCGGGAACTCCTCGTGCTATGATTATTTACTAATGCACAACTTTTAGTTTGGTGGATGTAATCTGGAAACACAACAACAAACATAACACAAGAATACCATAGACTATGATAAGAAGGAATGATGATAAATCTGAAATATCAGTGTAAATTATAATATCAACATGAAATTGTTACAATCTCACCCATGAGGTACTTCAAGTGTTACTGACTTCACTTGCCTTCCAACAATAACTATGGGAGAAACTTCACAATTACACCTCTTAATGGCTTCTTTAACACACCTTCAAAATGATGGCTTCCTTTACACACTTACTCATACAATATTTCTCACTACTTCCTTCTATGCTAAATGAGGGGGGTGGCCTCTCTATTTATAGAACTTCCAGGCTTATCCATCTTATCTCTAAGATAGGATAAGAAATCCACTCTGACGAATCATATTCCATACCTTAACTCTTATCTGTACATGTAAGCTTATCTTTTAAGATAAGATAAACCTTATCATTTCACATGGGTTCCACATTTTTAGACTTTTTACAAATAAAATACACAAAATATTTATGACCTCACTCCTTGTCCTTATTACCAATATAATATTTCTAATTCCTAATCATGTAGACCCTACTTCTCTACTTACCCCAACTTTGACATTTTAACATTACCGGACCACTTACGACAAATATTTACTTTTTACCACAACATTCCTATTGTACTTTTGACTATTACCGTACTATACATTATTGGCGGCGTCGTACTGGCAGCGCCGTTATCTTCTATCAGACGCTACTACTAATTATACTTAACAACATCCTATTCCTAATACATACATTAATGAAATAGAAATTATGGAGGAAAATTATCCATTGCATGCTCTAGTGGATGTGTATCTGAGTCTGGGCCCCTATCCCTCCTCTTGTATGAAGGAGAACAGAGATGGCATCACCCATCATCGTTGATTGACACCCCCCCCACCCTCATGGGTGCTAGGAGGTCACTAGGGCGCACCCTCACTCCTTGTCCCATGCACTTCTAGGAATCGTCAATCGACAAGGTAAATCAATGTGGTTAATGTAGACATACTAGGGGGTACGTATGATCGCCGGACCTATCTCAAAGGTATGTAGGTGCACCAATGTAAACAGCTAGCCAAGCACCTATCTGTGATCTATGTGGCCCCATGTTGAATACTCTCGGGCTTTGCAGACATACCACATATCTGTCCCAGGTACATAGACACCAATGCTATGTAAATCCACATATAACTACGGATGTCAAGCATGAAGTGCTCAAGTATGGTATAAACCTCTAAGGCCATCCTCAAGGCCACTAGAAATGTCTTTATGGCCTCCATAAAACCTGTTATAATATCATCTAACTCTTGGCTAATGTAGGTATCTCCCATGTTCGGCCGCATTCATCTCCGATCAGAACCCAACCCATACTAGAAGGCTCCTCTAGAAGAATCTTTAACCAATAGTATATGATCCCATGCCAAAATGATAATAAAAATTTTACTATGTCCTACCATTTTCTGATGGTAGTATGTAATAGAAATGTAATCCCAAGTATAAATGTGCACTAGTATTGTTGGCCCCAACTTGTTCACAATCAATCAAACCTACCCATATCACTCCTAATGAGACCAAGTGGAAATGAAGCTCTAGTCTTGTCAGGGAGTAAAACTCCACTGACAAATCCATCCATTGGATATACTATCTGATCAATGGCTCAAGATCCTTATATATACATGCAGATAACTAGATCATGGCCTCATCCCATAGTCATGTGGTATAGCTTAGAATCTCAAATGCTTCTGATTTAGAATGACTAGATTAAATATCTTGGTTGACATGACTCATGTACTATGGGATCATCTCACCCTAGATAGGGACCCGCATGAATACACCATACATCCTCCAATATTGATCAGTGATCTAGAGTTGTTTGGGATTCCAGAATACTAACTCTGCTATGCCATCACTCGGCTAGATTGTCAAGAAGGCCATGATCTAATGTGATTTGTGGCATATCAGCCACGTAGGCTAGCTTCCTGTGATGTATAAAAGGATATTTACTATCTGACTCAACTCATCCTCATCAAAACTTGGCCTCTATCGTGATGCCATTGACCATACCTTTATTTGTTGGGGAAGGATAGGTAGAATTTATACTGCACCTTCAAATCAATACACTTGTTAGGGTTAAATTTCGACTATCTAGGATTCTATCTATTTCTATCAAATTATTCATTTATTCGAATCTGAAAAAACTAATCATTTCACTTTCTTCTACAAGAATAATAGTCAATTTTCATCTAGAAACATAGCTTTTTGGGGCCAACAATAAATTGTTAATACTTTTGCTTTAGCGCATGCATGTCGCTTACTTCGATGATCACCTACTCAATGCATATACAAGATGGTCAGGACCTACCCTAAATTTGGGCAATGGGACCATCCATTCTAATATATAGCATCCCCCTCTTGAGGGTCCAGCTAAATATCCTTCTACACTAAGGACATATGGGTTCCGATTGGTGATTGATGTGCTAGCTAAATACACGCATCGCATGTGTTTTTTTACCCTGATATACATCCCTTCAATGGATATGTATGCATCATACCCACATTTCCATTGGCAAGTATAGGATGTATAGAGCCAAGTACAATGATGCATGTACCCTATGAGTACAATCAATTTGATGCATGCACTATGTGCATTTGTCAAAATTCCCCTAATCTAGAATAAAAGTGACCTAAAAATGACATTAAATGCTAAAAATTGAACATGCTCATAGGGCACTCAGAGTATTTTATCACGTTCGATTAGGTACCTTGAATACCAGAGAATGAGATCCTTCATCTCCTCCTGCTAGATGGTAGCCTCACCATCTCACTTGAGACTACTCTAGTACTCACTCGAGTAAATATTTGCAAGTAGCTGTGCTACAAATGAATTGGTCATGATTGATTTACCCCCCCAGGTGGGTATATTAGGATCACATGATGCCCTAGAGGCATTTTTTCTACATTGTAGTGATCACTCTAACACTTCTTCTTAGGTGAAAATAATTTTTTTTTATTTAAATAATTATTTTTTCAATTTTCAGCATTGGGGCACTCATTGTCACCTAGCAACACTTCTTCACCCTAGGCCTAGGAATTTTTACAATATTCCAGGCACTATTTATATATCATCTCTATTTTTATCTATTTTTACCTGGGATGATTATAATTTTTTTAAATAATTATTTTTGGCCCATTTTTCTCCTTGTGGGGCAATTTTACTGCCACCTCGATACAAGCATGTTTTCTTCAGATCTCAAGGCAGTTTTTGCGCTTTTAGGAGATCTTTTATTTCTTAAATTCTTTGACTGATAAAAAAACTAAAAAATTATAAAAACATTTAAAAACCACAAAATCATCATGTGAAAATTTTGAAAATAGGACTAAAATTGGTAATAAAGCTCATTTGTAATATGAAATATGTGTCTCTCACATGGCGTTAATCTCATATCTTGTTGGAATTTCCACATGTTTTGAAACAATGACTCGTGGATCATCTGAATCTAAAACCATTTACAAAAGCTACGTTGCTTACTTCGTCTATACTCTAGGGCACGAGTTTCCTGGTATTGTTTTGCTGTGCACACTACTTTTTCATTAGACCTAAGTGTCCTCCATAATTTCCCTTTGCATATACCAATTTTCTTGGGGAATCATTTTAAACCCTTTTCATTTATCAGAACATTTGGGATTTCAACTTGATAACAAAATATTTTTGCAACAATCTTGAATGTTATTGGTTTGAGTGTGTGTGATTGTACTTATTTCCCTGTTAGGTAAGTTTGTTTACTTCTCATATTGTATTACATTTTGTATGTTGCATGGAGTTGGCCATTTTTTAGCAATGGACAATTTGTTTGTATCTTGATATTTTCATGTCATTTTACACTTTGTAGGTATGCTCACATTTTAATAAGGACCGATGATGAGGATTACTAAGCAATATGATTTCTTATACATTTGTCTATATAGATACTAGTTTGTGGATAGCTCAATCATGGTTTTTCTTGTTGTTTCTATCATCTATCTCTTAACATTTCTTTCTTATGAAGTTCTGATTTTTGATCGTCGATTTTTCATCACTGATGTATCGACACTTGAGGGGGCATCCTTCTCCTACTAATTTTTCTTCACCCTTCAAAAAACTAATCTATTGTTTGTGCTTGTCTACTTTCTTTGAAGTGATATATCTTACGTAGACAGATAAAGAGGGGAATATGTAGACATTCTGATAGTTTGATCAAAGTCACTATTATTTCTAATATGCTCTATAATGATTCTCATCTTGCAAATTGACGAGTACATGGTCAATTAGGGCCTCATTTAACTATGTATATTTACGACACTTATTTTGGTTGTATTCACTGTTTATAATCGATTAATATGCTTAATATATCATATATTATTGGCTACACTTCTATTCTCTTCTATGCCACTTTACTAACTTCCTATTATATCAATCCATTTCATTGGATTGATTAGACCTCTCACAACCCTCTCTTGAACCCTAATGATCTCTAAATAATGATTAATTAGTCTAACCTAGTTTAACTATGTCCTAAAATTTAAAGCTCTTCTAAACCTAGTCAAATCTTATTTTGACTGGTGCTAGAAAGTGATTTTTGGCTTTATATTTGTCCCACATGCACCAAAAGTCTACAATTTTTTACAAACACAAAAACTATAAATAATAGAATACCCCCTAGACCATTTCATAAGAATTCTCCTTCCAATAACATAAATTATAGTAATCACTCAACTTAGGGTTTAGAGATTTTTATTTCATTTCAATCTTTGAGTTAATATTTATTTTCTTTATATTGCTATGGAAACAAAACATTGAGTAAATGGGAATACAAACCATTGGCCTTAAATGCAACAAATAAGTAGAATGTAACCCAATCAAATGAATCAAATGTAAAAAATACAACCAACACTCGACAAACAAAAACTCTATTTTTGTGGGATAGTTTTGACATGTTTTCCATTATTTCTGGTGTCATCGTGAAAGATAACTTTTCAAGGCTATCCGTTCACATTGTTTTTGGGGTTTCTTAAAAAGGGTCAAGGTGAGAGAGAATATCTGAGTAAGGAGGTGAGGATGGGTTGAGAGGATGGCAGTGAGGGGCGGGGTGTTGTATCAAGTTAGTGAGGAAGTTAGGTGAAGAAAGGGAGGTGGGGTATTGAGTTATATGGGTAGATAGGTAGGGTCGTGTGGATGGTGTGGTGAAGTAGAGAGTTGAGTGATAGCTAGGGGATGGGTAGTTAGGACGATAAAAAAATTAATTCAATTTTATTAATAATTATATATATATATAGTTTTAATTTGTATTTAATATTATTTATGCAATAATAAAAATGTGATACTAATTATAAACAACCAAAATAATTTATTTTTTAAAACAACAAAGCTACATTCCTCAAAGATGACCGAAATGGGAATAATTATAAACAATAAAATAATGATAATATCGTTACCATGAGAAGGATGCAAGAACCGACACCTGTACAAGATGACCAAAGGAAAAAAAAAGTGACCAGATCTTGGGTATGGTCCCACCAAGCATGCTAGAAATGTTGCTCAGGTTTTCTTCTTCCTGTTCAGCTTAGTGTGTTAGAAATCAACAAACACCAAAAAACCTCGAATATGCAAGGGCTTAGTACCTTGAGATATGGTGATGGCTAATTCAGGCGCAAAGTGGATGATGAGCTCCTCGCTGCAATCTCAGCAAACTTGTAACTCAAAGACACTAGAGAAAAATTACTTAGATATTTTATGCAGGGGTTTCCCGATGGAGTGGACCAAAGAAGCGTTCACTTCCTCAGTGGATGTCAACCCCCGTGTTCACAAGATAAAAGTAAATGATGAGAAATAGAGGACATGCAGAAGTTGAGAAATGTAATATGCCAAGTAAATGGAATGATGAGGGAACTTAGTTGGTGCTCTAATATGGTGATGTAACCAACATCAAGATGGCGTTATGAGAGCATCATGGGAATGATATGAGATAATAGCTATAATGGAATATTTTTTCCTTAACTTCAAACACTTCCAACTTTTCTTAAAACTTCAAAAAACATTTTTCCAAAATTTCCCACCTTCAAGCTCCAAAACTTATTTCAGATTTTTCTTATTATTCAAAAGAGGGGGGAAGGCCTATATTTGTAGCTTGGAGATGGGTTAAATTAGGGGTTAACGGGTAACCGGGGTTTACAAAAGTAACCCTAATTTAGGGACATGATTTGAGTGATAATGGATTTGATTTGACTGAGGGGCTCATGATTTGAATTATTAGATAAAAAGAAAGGATGTGATATTGAGTGGGGAACATGATTGAAAAGGTTAAGTGTAATAGTGAATCCCAAGTGGATTAATTTTTCACTATTGAATATATGAATGGGATGTCATATTTTAAATGCATTAGGGGTTTATAATTATTAAATTTATGGGTGGGGTTCATGAATTCAATAAAATTTGGGATATTGATTTCTAGGTGAGGTGATTGGAGTATTGATTATTAGGTGAGGTGACGTAAAACATGAATTATCAAATGGGTTTACATGGAGCCCATTAATTATATAATGATGATTAATGGTGATTAATTAAATGTGTATTGTTGGTGGGAAATGGAATTCAAATGGGTCAGCCTGTTGTGGGAGAGAAAACACAGGATGAAGGGAAGGAATGATACCAAAAACTATTGTCTACAATCAAATCACTTTTCTTTGGTGGAGTAGCTGACAACAATGAAAAGAGCACCCAATCAGACAATGAATGATTTTAATATCATATTTTAGAAAACTTGGGACATAATTCCTCAAGTGGTAAGACCTACATCCCAACATGTTTTCCTATATTATCTCTGTGCCTTGAATAGTGATATCTCAGTCATGATTTAGTCCATGGGAGGTAGAACCTTACTTGTTGCTTACAACATTGCAATAAAAGCAGAAAATAGTCTTATTCAAGCATGAAAGTTATCTCCAAGACCACATGTTCCCTTATTCCTAGAAATTCCTTGCACGTGTCAACCTTCTATTGATCTTATTCCTGAGAAATTCAATCATTTTTCTCCATTGTTCACAGGAAGTGGGCCATGGGGCATTGTCCAAATGAAATCCCTAATTAGAAACATGTCCACTAAAGTCATATCATTAGAAAATTAGCAGGCGCAAGCCTTTAGAAGAAGCTCTAGTTAAGGCTATAACCAGAGCCATCAGCCTTATAAATATCAATATGTAAATAAGACATATGGGAAGAACCAACAAAATTATAGATGACATGCTAACAAGCACATTACCTTGCAATTAATTACTTATGCACATCCTCTTCCAATGCCTAGCATAAGCCAAACACTAGTCCCCGTACAAAATAATATGGCACAAGAGTTAGAATGGTGCTTTCCTTGTAATATACCTCATATTTAGAATCAATGTGCCAATGTCGTGTGCACATAGGATTACATGATTCATGATGCTTCTAAATATGAACCTTCCACAAACACAACCTAGCTTGAAAATAAAGAAATGTTAGAATCTCCTCCTAAGGCCAACCTTATGTTCTTTGGCACCGAACACTTTTTATGCAATCAATCAAGCTACAGATGATACAAGTGGACTGCACACCTAGGTTGTTGATAACATAAGGTAAAAGAAAATAATGCTTGAGTTAGGCAAGTAACCTTCAACTCCTGTCACACAAGCCAATCCTCAAAAGCACAAGGATGCAACTCATGAGCCCAAAATTCATGCGTACAAAAGTTCCTACACATGATATTTCATGCAATACTCTTGTAGAAGTGGTGCGAACCCTCCTTTGGTAGGTCAAGCCTCTACACATAGCTAAGGTAGTTGCCTCTTCACCTGAAAAATCAAGAAAATAAGTTGATGTTCCTCAAATTTCACAAGTCATGGGCCTTCCATTCAACATTGTGGAAACAATGATGAAGACAAATGTAAATTTCACAATGTGGGATGCCCTATCCATTCCATCATAATGCGACCTATTGCATGAAGCTCTGGTGCAACTTCCATGTGTGGATCTTGTATTTGAAAACCACATGTTGTTATCAATATCTATCAAGACAAAGGAGAAGCAAGTAAGTAAAATTTGAAAAAACCCACCCTTTTATATGTCCTTGATTATGGGAAAACATCTTGTGAACAATTGTATGATTGACTTGGGTGCTAGTACTTCTATCATGCCTAAGAAAATTATTGATGTCCTAGGTCTTAAGTACAACCCTTTGTCCAAAGGAGTCCTATAACTTGATGGCTCAATTGTCACTACTCTAGGAGTCATCAAGGATATTGAGTTAACCCTCCATGCATGTCCAAGATTCACAATAAGTCAAGATGTTTCAATCATTGACCTACCTCCTTTATTTTCCATATGTTTATCAAGAGATTTCACTGCCAAAGTGGGTGGTTACTTATCTTATGATTGGTCCCATATGCTACTAAAGAAAAGGTATGGTACCCATTTTACCATACAAGATGAGCCAATATTTTCCTATCATGTTGCATCATATGACCCATCTCCTCTTCAAACCAATTACCTAATCCAAGAAGGCCAAATAACAAGTTTCAGTTTTTGAAGAACATCCTGCATTCCTCATCCTTTACCAGATCTATTGTCTAGATGAGTGGGCAGAGAGGCATGCATAAATTTGATCCTATGCTAAATATCTGAAGCCCTTGAAACTGGTACTTGGTACTTATTGCATCCTTGAAGAAGAAGTTGTGTTTCTATGCGTACTCAAGAAAAGTGAAGAAAATTTTGGTTTATGGAAGCTATACTTTGATGGATCTAAAAAGAGAAATGGTGTAGGTGTAGGTGTTGTTCTCATTTCTCCCAAGGATGAGAAATTATTCTTCATGCATAAGTTGTAGTTTGCATGCTCTAACAATGTAGCAGAATATGAAGTGTTGGTGCATGGCCTTCTCATTGTCTGAAAAATCAGATTAAGGTGCTGTAGATCTTTTGGGGACACTAAATTGGTCATCTACCAGGTCACAAAAAAAGTGCACAAAAAATAATAAGCTTCTTAAATCTTATAAGCATAGATTTTGGGACCTCCTTGGAGAGCTTTGATGCTCTTGAATCTATAGGTGGTGCCAAGAAAAATGAACAAAGAAAGCATATCAGATGGCCGCCCTTGGTTCATAATTCTCTCCTAATGAGGATTTTATCAAAGGAATGCGTGTACACACGTATCAAGATGGTGATCTGACCATCTATCCCAGACAACAATACCAGTTGGAAAGTGTTTGACAGTGACACACAAATTGTCCAATTCATTCATAATGAAGCTGAGTTATCTTCAAGCATGCAAGTTGACTTACATGGCAGCTATGGTGACCAAGTGATTCAACTCAAGAAAAATAATCTTCCTAAAGGGTTTGGTCACCTTAGAGAAAATGTTTTTCCTTGATGATGAGTTCAAGGGTGAAGAAAAGTATATGCACGCAACATAAGAAGACTGCTCCCCAGTCACTATTACACACAACAAGGAGTTACTCCTGAAGTAAACCTTGCGTGCATGATGAAAAATAGGCCTTCATCTCTCTATGTAAGAAATACAGTGATATATTATCATGGGAGTATGAATACCTCAAAGGATTTGATCCAAGTGTTTCTCAACACTCCATTGACCTTGATCCTAGTATCAAGCCCATTAGACAAAAGCAACGACCATTCAATCCAAAGATAGAGCCCCTCATGAAGAAGGAGTTATCTAAACTCATTGAGGCAAAGATAATTTTTCCCATAAAATACTCTACTTGGGTGGTGAATCTTGTTCCAATGCACAAGAAGAATGGTGAAATTAGACTATGTATTGATTTCGAAGATTTGAATAAGGCATCTTTGAAGGATCTCTATCCTTTGCCTTTTATGGAGCAGATTTTGCAGACAGTAGTTGGCGTGCAAAGATTTTCAATGTTGGATGCATATTCTGGTTTTAATCATATCATGGTCAAGGAAGAGGATGAATTCAAAACAACATTTACAACAAAATGGGGAACATATGCATATCATAAGATTCCTTTTGGTTTGTCAAATGCAGGCACAACATTCCGGAGAGCCATAGATTGCCTTCAAAGGATATATCAATGAGTTTATCCTAGTCTATTTGGATGTCATAATTATCTTCTCAAATAGAGTGCGTAGATCACATGGTGCACCTGGAGAAAGTCTTTCAGAGATGTAGAGAATTTGGAGTGTCTCTTAACCTCAAGAAGTGTAACTTTTTTGTGGCACAGGGAAAGCTTCTAGGCCATGTGGTTTTGAAGGATGGTATTTCCATTAATCCTGATTATATTTTTCCATCCTTCTCTCTTTCCTTTCCCATGCACAAGAAATCCTTACAGTATTTCCTCAAAAAAATCAATTTTGTTAGGAGATTCATCCCTAAACTTTGTAAGATTAGGTAAGGCCCATCACCCTAATTCTAAAAAAGGACATGACATTTATGTGTAGGAAAGCACAAAGGATCATCATAGTGCTTCATTATTATCAAGAAAGAAATTATTAATATGACCTTATATTATAACTCATTATTAATAATCCAGGTTTAATTACTATTGCTTTCCACAATATAATTTTGTTGTACCCTATAATGATCTTATCACGGGTGTTTTCTTGTGTAACTTCCTGGTTTGTAGGAAGTCAGTTTTCTATTTCCATGGCTATTTATTACCCACAGTATTATTTATAATCTTTATGTATGTTGAATAGAATATCTTTCATTAGGTGTATTGAATATCAGACTTTGTAAAATGCTTGCAGTCTGATCCAAAACAATATTTGGTATCAGACTCAATTTTGAGATTCCATGGGGAAATAGCCTCTTCCAGACACGTATGTAGAAATCTCCATGTAATCTTCGAGCAAGGTTCATTGATTGATAAGAGTCTACAATTGTTTTTTATCTTGGTGCGCACATTCACATACCTGTGCAGTCGACGTGGAAACCTGCAAAACAAGATCTGTCGTTCTTTCTTTTCCAATGGTAAATACTTAGTATGTATTCATATTTCTTAACCTGAATGTTCTCTTGTATCAATCTTATTCGTTGTAAATATTTCTAGAACATTGGAAATGCCCAATACCTCATCTACATTTTGTTGAAAAGCTTTAAATTATGAGTGCCACATTTGCACTGGTATCCAAGCTACTATTGTTTTAAAATTTCACTGGTATTCACCAATGACCCCAAATTGTTCCTGTCGATACCCGTATGAGTTGAAAGAATAAAAGCAGGCTCAATAATGGATCTGTAAATTAGTTTGTTGAAATCTTAGCGACTGTTTTGCACCCGATGTGATCTGTATACAAGTCTCTTTGGGAAACTCCAGCTCGAATATAACACAATACATGGCTAATAAATAGCCAAACAGTTTAGTTGATAAAAATAACCTCCTATCAAATTTAGGAGTGGTAGACAAACAAGGAACTAAATACGTGAATTTGATTTTCATCCAACTTCACATATAATACCAAGTAAATACAAAGTGTTTCTCAAAAACTTCATAATAAAATGTTTAACTATTAATTTTCCTAACTTTCACCCCCTTAGTGTGAATATGGGGTAAAGTGTAGTTGAAACCAGAATCATATGCCTACGCATATTTTTAGAATCTGCATACTACTCCTCTCCTCTAAACATGCCAGCTTCCCTCCTATACAACTGTTCCACTGACTGACACCTTCCATGCTGTTTCACAACTCTTCAAGACAACATATAGGAATAGCATGTACCAAGAAAACATACAAAATTTGTTGCTCTTTATTCTGCACATAGATAAAATAAACACAATTGGAAATAAATATGTCACCATCACAAAATGCAACCTTGTCATTTAACTACGAGAGGTGCTGAGTAGCCTCCATCCTCTATTTAATCCTACCTCCAGTTTTGTTATTTTTAGAAGAGATAATCTTCATCGTAGGGCAAGAAAGTTCTTCATCAGTTGCATAATCTTCCCAGTCAGGGGTTTCTTCTTCAAGTTTGAATCATAAGCCTTTTGATGAATCTATATCATCCAGTAATCTTGTCAAACTTTTTACAACCAATAAAATGATTTGTCCCACTTGAGATTTACAATAGTAACATTTGATTTGTCCCTTTGTAGGAATGTTCTTTGAATTGTGCATTACCCTTTTTGGATGATGTACTAGCTTTATTGTGTACATATAAGACCTCATTTCTATCTGGTTCTAAGAAGGCAAAATATTTCTGATCCAAGAAGAGTAGAAATTACTCCTTCTAAACCAATTTTAATCTTGCTCAAAGTAAAAACCATATGTGACATTTTTTTAGGCAAACTATTCAAAAGAATTGCTTTGAGCATCCATCTTTTACCTGTCTCATTAATACCTGCAAGCTGATTGAGAAGAGTCAGAACTTGCTGATGTTTTGTACCATTTTGATACTTTCAGGGGTCCATGTTTTAACCCGTACTAATTTGCATGCTTCAGTGTTGTCTTTGACTTTCTGCTTCAGATCCAAATAGCTTCATTTAATAGGTCTCCCAGATTTCCTTTATAGACTTTGTGAAGTTCTACATGGTGCAAGTATGCTTTTGACAAACCCGAGACTAATAGTTCCCAAGGCCTTTTGATCCTTGATATTCCACTTCGGGAGACCTGGTTGGATTTGATGGTGTTGTCACATTTGGTTTGCACCACATCCCACAAATGTTTTTCAATCAAAGTCAGCTGCATTATGGATTGTAATGTTATTAATATCACGTCCTTATCCATAACTCTTAAACTACTTACAATTTGTTATATATGTTTCCAGCAATATAATTTCCCTACCTTTAATGATATTCAATCCGAAAATGCACCCTCTTACAAAAAAAACTTCCTGTTTGATACTTAAGAGTTACTCTATTTCCATGGCTATTTAAATTATAATCAAAATTAGTTTTTAATATGTATTATAATAGAACATGATGTTTAATATATTCCTTAATATCTTGTACCCAACTTTAGTTTGATGAACTCAATGAATTTAAATTTACAACAGAAGGAAAATAGAGCTTCAACAAAATCAGGCAAGAAATTGCTTGTGACCCAACACTCATCAATCTGGATTACTCAAAGGATTTCATCCTCTATGCTTATGGAGATTTGATTTAGAGCTACGACAAGAAATTGAGTGATTGAATTGGAATAGCATGTATGGATAATAATTACCAAGTAATTAAAGCGATTATGATATATTGAAATCAAACACTGAATGGATGCGTATAGTAAATAAATTCTCCAATCATATGGAATAAAGTGTCTACACCATCTGACATCAAAAAGTTTCACAAGTATGCTAAAACGCGTAGGAAATCATATCAAGGTGTTAGTTTCACACTTAGGTGTAAAGAGACTTCATCATGGGAGCAGAAATCAGTGAGAAAAGAGCAAATGGGTGACCAAAATCATGGAGTATGATGTGACTATCAAAGCCATAAATTTAGTTAGAGGAAACACACTCTGTAACATCTTGTTGAGGATTGCACCGCAGAACTACACAGAGAGACTTATTGTCTCAAACAGATGAAGGTCTCCCATGTGCTAAACCTTATAGATCAAAGGCTCTGGTACCATATGAAAGGTGTGATCAGAATAATATAAAAGACATGTGATCATTCCTTTCTTTACATACACATACCCTGGCTAATTTAAACAAAGCCAAGAATGACATCTGAGGCTAGGAGTGGTATTCCATATGCACTAATTATGTGATGTTCTTTCACCAAAATAAATATTGATGGTGTGTTGCTGAGGTGTATTGACAATTCTTAGGTTGCAAAGTGTTAACAGAAATTCATGATGGATTATCTGGTGGACACTTATTTTCCAAAGCCATACAATGAAAGATCATCAAGGCAGGATACTTTTGGCCTACCCTGTTTGCAAACACGCACAAATGGGTCATGAAATGCATAGAATGAAATTTCTTTGCAGGAAAAAATAAAATGGAAGTGCTTCCCCTCTAACCTAATCCAAGAAGATCAACCTTTTACACAATGGGGTCTTGACTCCATAGGCATGATCAATCCTCCTTTGAGCGTTAGTCACATAAGTGGGTGTTAACAGCTACGAACTACTTCACTAGATGGATAGAAGTTCTCACGCTCAAGGAATCAACCAAGTCAATCATCCTTGACTTTCTCGAAGGCATTGTAACAAGGTTTGGAATTCCTCATACCATTATCTCTTATAATGCAAAATCCTTCCTTGGTACTAAAATTTTTGATTGGGCTCTTAGCCTTGGTATCTATTTGAAGACTTCTTCTAACTATTACCCTCAAGGTAATGGTTTCACAGAGTATACTAACAAGAACCTAATTAGAATCATGAAACATGATAATGAATATCAACCAGAAGATAGTGGCACACAAAGGTCTCATGCACTTGTGGGAAGACAGAATCATGGTGAAGAAGGCAATAGGTACTTCACCTTATAAAATTGTTTATGGAAAGGAAGATAGGATTATTTTATCTCTAGAATTGCCTTCATTAGAACTCACCCAATAGTTGGAGTTTGAGGGCAAGGATCATAGAGAAATTAGAATGGAAGACTTGGTTGAACTTGAAGAATTAAGAAACTCTGTCATGATCAAGTTAGAAAAACATCAACAAAAAAAAGAAGTGGTTTAATAAAAAGGCTAGGCCTCAAGCTTTCAAATTTGGTGATATTGTCTTAAAATGGGATGCTGACAGAGCTAAACCAAGGGCACCATTCAAATTTTGATTCACTTTGGAGTGGCCCATACACTATCAATTCTTGCAAGGAGGCTAACTCTTTTGAGTTTTCTCACCTTGATGGAGGTGCACGCTTCCAATCCCAGTCAATGGGATTTATCTTAAGCACTTCCATTAATTATTCTACATTATTGCATATATTAGAGTAGTTTTAATTCCTCCAAGTGTGTTGTGTGCACATTGTTCTATTTTTATATGGTTCTTTCCTCTTTCCTCCCACGCACTACATATACGCTCTCTTTTTTTCTTCCAAGATGCCATTTTGGCTCAAAATATTCTAATAGTTTTTGGTAGTCGCTCAATACAGAGTTCAAACAAAGTTTATAGTGACTTCAGGGGTAGTTCTTCAAGTTACAGATCATAGTTTCATGTTTTCAGATTGACTTAATGCCCAATGGATACTCTAAGGCTACTGATCTCCTTCATCTAGTAGGAAAATGGACCCATAATTTGCCAAACTATTGTCCAAAATAACCCCTGGTTATTATGGCAACTTACATCCCCATTATGGCTCTATAATTCTGATATTGCAACTTGTGCGCACTCTGGTTATTCCCTTGGAACTATTTTCTTAGTCGTATATTATTTGGCATGCCCTTACAGGATCCTCTTCTCTCATATGCATTCCACCTCCCCCCATCATTATTCTATTTTCTTACATTTTCCCTTGTGCACACTCCTTGCATGCCCTCCTTCCTTCCCGGTCACTATGCAGTGCTGGAGTACACCCTCTAACTTGCCTTCTATTCTAGCCAAGTCCCTTGCATGCTTTCTCCGCACGCCCCTTTCCTTTCCTGTTGTCATGCATTCCCCATTTAGATGCCACACCCTGATTGCATACTTGTACCCTTCTACAGATGTACACACTACTTCTCTTCCATGTGTGTTCCCCTTGTGCCTTGATTGCTACATCCTCGTGCCTCTTGTTCTCAGGCCCAATTTACGCATTCTTCCATGCCAATCACCTGTGCCACGTGGCAACCGATCAGACTTGAGTGATTCACATGTAACCTATCAAAGAATATCGATAGGTCATTAAATCCTTGTAACAAACCAGTGCACGACACGTGGCAAAAATGAAAAAAAATGAACGATTAGTATATCCTTCAGCTAATCAGAGCGTGTCATGTGTCATTGAGTGTCCAGTCTGCATTGTAACCTTCAAATCATCAAAATGTTTTCTATAGAGATTAGATTCATGTTCTTTTGGTCTTGTTGGAAATATGTTGATGTGTGATACATGATGGACCATTCAAAATCATATTTTGGCAGGATTTGGTAGGTGAGAAATTGGGAAATGTGTCTCAGGCCATTAATGCACAGATTTAGTTATCTCAACCACCCAAATTTAATTCGATTTTCCCTCCTTCCTTCTTCCACAAGTAAAACAAACATGTGGAGGCCAGGGAAAATTTTAGTGGTGAATATTCATTTATTCATGAATATTCTAGTTTTTAAAATTTGAAATTGGTGAATTTTTAGGGTAGGAATTAAGACCAATTCACCAAACTTTTTGGGTACAAGTTAATTTTAGGGGTCTAGTCTCCATTCCTGCGAAATAGAAATTCATTAAATTTTCTTGAATACAGTTAGTCGGTAGCATAAAAAATTCTACTGACCAGTAGCATTTTTTATGTTGTTGGTCGATATCATAAAATATGTTGTTGGCCTAGTCGGTAGCATTTTTTATGCAACCGACCTACAACATAATATATGTTATCGGCTAGTAGCATAAAAACATGCTACCAATCAGTAGCATACAAAAACCTACTGTCCAAAAAAAAGGGTATGAGAATTTTTTTTCGCTTGCACCATATTTTGAGAGGACATATTTCTCATTGAGTTTAACTGCTAACATCAAAAAATTTCAAAAAACAAAATTCCCATACAAAATGATGGGATCAAACCGGTTATGGTGTCTCATAGAAGATCCTATCAAAAATTCCATTCACATGACATGTGGTTTATTAAGATGTGATCCACTTCATTTAAAACCTATTGCAAATGCACACCATACATGGAGGAGTTGTCATTTGTTGAATAGAATTTGATAACACAAAATTACATAAACTATCAATAATGTACCACCCAAGTGCAGTTCCCACTCAAATTCTCAATCATCTCTGTTACATACACTTTTTGTGTTGATCTTTATCCCTCTCTTCCAAATTACATGTATCTCTCCTAATCCGGCTACACTGTATTTGAAAACTAAAATACCAATTAAAGCCAATTTTGGCTTCAACTACATTGGAACCAAACTCCTAAATTTTAGGTAACCATACTCTAAACTTAGAGTATAAACACAAAAAACATCCCTAAACTTAATCAAGGAGTTCAACAATTTAATACACATACAACAACCCAATTTACTGCCAATTTTGACATAAAGTGCCTTATATGTCTTATATGACTAAATTTTGCAACTATGAAACATTATTATTCAACTTATGATTGTCTCTTATCCCAACATAGACATGTGAACATAAAATTTGTCCCTAAACCACAAATGGATTCCAAATCATAAATTCCAAATCATTAAATTAAGCATTGATGCTCCTGCATCACAAAATTAGTGAAATCCGTATTTTTTCACAAAAAATCACTTTTTTAAAATTTCTTTGTTTGCACCATATTTTATAAGGACAAATTTCTCATCTAGCTAGTCATTTTAACTGTTATTGTCAAAACATTATTTTTCAAAAAATTACATATATTTTTGGGTGACATCATATACTATCAACTGACAACATAATATATGATGTTAGCCAGTAGCATAAAAAATGCTACCGGCCGACAACATATAGTATGTTGTTGGTTGGTAGCATAAAAAATGAAATCGGCCGATAGATTTTTTTATACTACTTGTCGACAACATAAATATATATTGTCAGCCTTTAGAATAAAAAAATGTTTTCGGATGGTAGCATATTTTATACTATTTGTTGGTAGCGTACAAAAAATCTATCGTCTTCATATTCGCCATTAGAGTGAAAGTTAATTTTCACAGATTCACCAATGAATTTCTATGAATTTTTTTGGGGGGGGCTTAAAATTTTCCCTAACACAAATTCATGCATAAGGGAATTCTCATGTACTTGATAAGGGAATAGAGATTTCCCAAGATGAGGTGACTTGGATAACAACGATGGAATACTTGGATTGTTAGGATGATTAAGAGATTGTGATGGATCAATTTCCCCTAATTCAAGGGGCTCAATAGGATCTTCTCTAACATTTTCCTTTTGTGAAGCCTCCTAGGGGGAGAAACTTAAGTACATTTAGTTTTCATAAGATTTCTCTTGGAAGACTCGTCTGAATGAGAAGACTTCGTGGCCCTTTTAGATGCATTGAGAGAGGAAGTAAGAGACACTTGCCTCGATGGAGTAATAGATGACCAAATTAGATCAAAGAATACCTCTTCCTCTTAAACCAATATTTTGACTTTTGATTCACTACCATGGTTATTTATTTGATGTCGTCAAACTATTGAATGTTCCATGCGGTAAGTGGAAGAGGAGGCAATTACACTACTTTTATTCAAGATTAAATAGGCCTAATTCATAATCCGTCATTCCTTCTAAAAATAGGTTAAACTTGAAGACCCTCATCTAATCTATTTTCATTTTCATGTAGTATTGTTTCCTTACCTCGAAGTCATCAGTGTAATTATCCAAATAGTCATAAATTTGGAAAATATGATGAAGACATTGCTAAAGGAAAGTCTTTGGAATATTCGTAAGGTCAAAGTCAGATGGAGACACAATAATAGAAATTGAAAGTTGCAAAGGAAGCTTTGATGTTCGTTGCATTCATGATACTCTTGCATCATTAGATTCCTAATGAAATAAGTAAGGATACACCTTTATTATTTTCACTTTTGCACATTGTGTGAACATGGGATAACTAACTACATAAGTCAATTATGATGACCTTTTCTCTCAAGTACCTTGGTAGCATGTGGGGTGCAAGATCAAATTTAATGACCCTGAGATAGATGAAGGCGGGAAGTTGAATGAAGTCACTTCCATAATTATCAATCAACTCAAGTACTTGAGACTATATTATCTCTTTAGGATTTCCTTCAAGTATTTTTACAACATGCATGGTGAATGAACCATTCACCCTAGAGAAGTTTGAGTTACTTTCCAAATATGTGAGATGTGGGTATTTTTCATAAGCGGATGAATTTTGTGGAACATAAGGTGAAATGGAGAGACCTACAAAAGGCCTCGTGTATGTGAGGGAATACACAAAATAGGAATTCATGTGGAAATTATTTGAGATAGGAAATTGATGAGGGTCCTCAATCCTCACTATTAATAATGTCAATCTAGGGCTGGTGTCTGATGGTTGTACATGCATTAAGAGAAGAAGATCTTTGGAAAATAACTCCTTTAAACACAAACCAAACTTGCATAAAATAAATCACACTTGCAGAAATAAAGTTTGCATGAAATAAATCAAACTTGCATGAAGGAAATCACACTTGCAGGAATAAAAACACACTTGCATAAATTGAAATTTTTGAATTGGAAATAAACATAATTAAACGAAACACCTACAAGTTCACAACAGACTAGATTTTCACAATACAAAAATAAAAATAATATAACAGAATGAATTATAGACAAATGAATAAACATAAATATAAATACACAAATCCATATTCCTTGAAATTAGTGGCCAACTCATTCCTTGGAAGAGGATTTAAATCATACTTCCGAGATTTTAAAACTACAAAATATTTGAGAGGAAATAACATATCTTTATTTCTTGGGAGAAAAGAATTACATATCTCAGTGTGGAAGGTTACATTTATAATTAATGCATCCAACCATCTCCTTATTTTAGGAAATACAATTTGATCTTATCCTTATTCCAATCCTAACAACTAAGATCTCCATCTCCACAAAATATGGAGAGAGAGATATTATTGGAGTCATAGTCTTATCTCGCTGTTTTAGGAAGATTTACTCCCAAATCGTCTCTTTGCTTTTCGGTAACAAGAATCAAAATGATTTTATTCTCCTACATTATTGGAAGGAGGTTTTTCCTCAAAATCATCATTTTGAGGAAATACCTTTCCTGGATTTTCCATTTGACTTTGTTGTTTTTTATTGTGGAACTTTTGACGCATCTGATACGCTTTTTCCTCAGACTAGAGTTCACTAAAAGTTAGATATATATTCATTGGTAAAACCTGTAGCAAATCTAAATGAGGTTTTTTTTTAAAAAATTTCTATGAACAAAACCCTCTCTCAGTTTTTCCATTTCAATTTTTTGTTTCTGTTTATGGAACTTTTAGTGTTCGTCTGATACACTTTTTTCCTCGGACTACAGCTCACTAAAAGTTAGATTTCTCTTCATTAGTAAAACTTGTAGAAAATATGAATGAGGTTTTGTTAACACATTTCTATGAAAAAAAACCTCTCTCATATTTCCCTTTGGATTCTATGATTTTTTACAATTCCTCAAAAACTAGCATTTTGTTGATGCAGGTTCTAGAGCTAACGATAATCTATTGATGCAGGTTCCGGAGCTAGCGTTACTTTTTTGATGCAGGTTCCGAAGATAAATCCAATGGTTCCAAAGCTAACGTTACAGGTTCCAGAGCTAACGTTGCAGGTTCTGAAGCTAAATTTACAGATTCCAGAGCTAACATTACTCTATTGATGTAGGTTCCAGAGCTAACTCCAATGGTTCTGGAGCTAGCGTTACTTTGTTGATGCAAGTTCCAGATCTAAATCCAATGGTTCCTAAGCTAACATCACAGGATCCAGAGCTGAATTCAATGGTTCCAAAGCTAACGTTGTAGGTTCTGAAGCTAAGTTTGCAGGTTCCAGAGCTAACTCCAATGGTTCCAGAGCTAACTAAAACAACTATAACTTTTGCATGCGATCTCGGATTGAGATGATTCTTTTTTGAACTTCCATAATTTTTCGAGAGGAATCTAGATATGAAATAATATTTGAGTTTAGATGCACTGTTCATGATTAGTTCCATTTTTCCCAATACTAGCATTATCTTTCCTTTATGGTTTGCATACACAAGACTTTGCATCTTTTCCCAAATAATCAATAGGATTAGTCAACAAAATAGATAACAAAATATTTCTAAAGAATGAACAAGATATATCACTGAATCCATAAGCATTAGTCATACCTTCAATAGCATCAGAATTATGCATACTTACAGGGAGGGCAAAAAATTGGCGGATGCACTGGCCAATTATGGCATTAATACAAATTTCACCGTCTGGGATATCAACAGTATCCCTAATCAGCTACACAACAGCATTCATGCGGACCTTCATAAGCAAGAAATCCCTAGAGATGCGTCCTAATCTTTGGAGGAGATTCAGCTTCAATAACACTCTCACACGTGTTGCTTTATTGAAGATGATGAGGCAAATAATATCAAATATGCAATATAGTAAGAATTATTTGGGGAACTTCAAGTGGAGTTATCTAAATTTGAAAATCGCGCATGCGGGGTGTACTACAGCTGTTGTTATCCGGATTCATAGCTCCTCGGAAACCGATGAAAGATGTAATGTGATTGTTGACAGGGAAAGGGTTACTCTCATACGAGACTTCCCGTAGGCTCAGTTCAGCCGTTACGCAGCTGTTCGTGAGAAGAACAACGGCTATAGTTCTCAGTTTTGTGCGGCCTTCAACAGCAAGAAGCAGACAGTTCGCTATGCACACAGAAATTTGAGAAATTGCTGTAACCATTATATCACTGAGAAGATGGGGAGGGCCTCCCTGCCAAATCGAGCCATGCGCTGACCCCGATTGGAAGGAAAATACAGAGCTTTGGAACACTCTCAACAAAGGAGGCTTCACCAACTTCATTGATAAGCATGCAGGGCCATGACCAAAGCATATCTGTTCGCTTTGCCAAGGAGTGGAAAAAGAGGACTGTCGACTATGGGGGTCACAAGATTTTAATCAATGAAGATCTCATTGCTGAAGCGACCGACCTTAGCTTGGAGGGGGTACCGCTTCTTCATCAAAAGGGTTGACAAAGAGGTTGAAGAAAGAAGATTTATGGAGGGAGCTGAGAAGCTCACTTTTAGCACAGCGGGCCTACTTGTTAGCTCAATTCCATCACCCTATGATGAGGTTACTCGTATGATGATTCGATTCATCTCCTTGGAAGGCAGGTTTGTCACTGTCCCTGCTAAACATCTAATCTTTTTAAACCACTTCCGTAGGAATCAATTGGTTTGCTTCCCCCATTATCTGTTGAACTCCCTTGAACGCTCCATTTTGGAGTTTCATAAGCACACCCGGGCAGATTCCCTTGCATCAGGGTCTTATTTTGTTGATCCATAAATGCTGCCTTCTGAAGTACCCTGGTCTTCCTTCCTCTCCTAGCCCGGCTCCCCCTTTGTTGGGCTCTGCTGCTGCCAGCCCTGCTTCTCCTGCTGCCCCTGCTGCTGCCCCCCTGCCATCGTTGCTGCCACCCCCATGCCGGCTCCACTAACTTCTCCTTCCATTCCCCCTGCTGCTGCTCCCGTCACCCACCTCGCCTCTACCTCTAAGAGACCGGTCACCAGGGCTTCCAGGAGGCTCAACCTTGAGATGGAGAGGGAGTTGAACTTTTGACCTTGACATTGCTCATGACCTGCTGAACATCAGTAGTGCCAGTCCCCAGGAGGTGCGGATGGATAGCTCTTCTAAGAGGTTGGAGGCCTTAGAAGCTGAGATGAATTTGCTGAAGGATGAGGTCAAGAACCTTGCCAAGCAGAAAGGCAAGAAAAGCAGGGAGGAAGAGGGGAACATTGATAGCAGTCAGATTGAGGACATATACAAGAAGCTGACCTCCTTAGACCTCCGCTTAGGGAAGGCCAAGACTAGACATGATATACAGCATCGTTTCCTTTAGGGCGATTGAGGAGTTCATCCAGGGCCATGCCAAAAGTGTTTCCAATCTCAGCGGTGTCCCGGCTGCACTTTGGGGCAACGAAAAAGAAAGCAAAAGAACCATTGAGGAGCTTGATACGACTGGATGCTGCCCATATGACTGACTTTGGGTATGTTTCATGCTTGGAAGAAAATAAAGATCAGTATAGATAAAGCCACCAAGAAGTAGCTCTGGGAGCTTTTGCTGCACTTCCTTTGTTAATTTTTCTACTGTTTCTTTGCGGTTGGTTTGCTGTTTTTTTGCTGTTGTTTGTGCTGTTTTGTCTCGGTTGAGTAGCTGTTTCTGGGCTACTTGGAGCTTCGTTGTAACACTTGGATTTTGATCCATTCTCTCTGTTTCTCACTCTTATTCCGGCTTCTTAGGCCTTCTTTTGTATTCAAGGGTATAGTCCCTTTCAAAAAACTATTTGCCAATAATAAAAAAAAAGATACTTGTTGTGCCTATATAAATCCTATGTGTTAAAATGATCTATCAAGTATGATAGAGGTAAAATAGTCAAATCTTATAAGGCTACAACCTAAGAAAATACAATAGATGAGTAACTACACTTGATGTTGGTTACATTTGTATAGTTAGATTTTCCTATGACCTATCTATTTTTATGCATTGTGTGACCTGCGATGACTAATGATATGCCTCAATTGATATAAAATGATGTGAACTCCGTATTTCTCTAGAACCTTGTGTTGTGATTTTGAAATTATGTAGTTAAAAAGGAATAGGATCCTAGGAGACCTCGAGGATCATATAAAAATAGAGTAAATAAATCCTTTGGATGAAATATGATTCACTCTTAAACCTTCTTGAAGAGCACACGATACTATCACCTATGTCAATTTTCAGACTCTAGGAAAACATAAATGGATGCTCACTTGTAGTACCAATTTTTGTTTAATATGAGAGTTTTGGGCTAAAAAGTGCCTATATCTTTTTGGAGGTACTTAGTATTCTAGACTCTTCAAAGAAAATGGTATCAATATTTTTGATTCTACAGTACACTGTAAATATTTACATTAGCTCATAAATTCTTCTCTCTATCTCTCAGTATTTCTTAGGTCTAACAAGGATTGAGCTATCATGTATTTTAAGAATCATATTGGCTTTCTTAATATGGCAACTCAACCTCCATCACTGTTAATGAAATAACACCATGGAAGTTCAGTTATCACTGACTTCTTATAAGAAGATACAACCTTATCACCAATCCAACTATCATTCATATGGATATTAATTGATCTATATAAATTGTGTGTTTTAAATCAAAATTTTATTTGACCAAATTGATATCCGAAGAATCGTTTCATTTTGTTTACTGTATCGAGCAGGTATGATGACATGTGGATTAAGTGTGCATAGATACAAGTTCACCACAGGAGAATGTGGGACTCAAAGATGCACCTCCAATTTACACAAGTGGTTGGCTGGGTCGAACACCTCCCTTTTCTTGATTTTTTCGTTATCCTTGTATTTGTGTTGTGATTATTATGGACACCCTTAGTGGTTCCCTCTTGAATTACCCTTATTATATTAATTTTGCCTAACCCTTGTTCTAAGTTATTTTAGGGGCCTAATGGTTCTTACTTGTTTTATAGATGATTAATTATTTTTAACCATGTTCTTAGATGTGCAGGACCACTTAAACATGATTCAGTTGGGCCCCACCATCTCTCCATGTGTACCACTTTTTCCCAAACCCGAATTTGCCATAAAAGTGGAAATTGTAAGTGTTGATTTTTGTGTTGGGGGTCTCATTTTCACCAAAATGAACCCCTTGGACCCTACCTATAGGTAGGAGG
Source organism: Taxus chinensis (assembly GCA_019776745.2). NCBI lineage: Eukaryota > Viridiplantae > Streptophyta > Pinopsida > Cupressales > Taxaceae > Taxus > Taxus chinensis. The sequence continues at coordinate 87,591,385 of CM034157.1, forward strand.
GTATTTTTCAAGGATCAAATGGGATTTTCCCTCCCATTTGAGCCCCTATTTTCCACATTATTATTAATGTGCTTGACTTTTTTGATCCACCTTGGTAGTGGAGGAAATTTAGTTTTATTTCAATTTGGATTTTTAGGGGGATCTCTTATGTATTATTAATTTTGTATTTTGTATGATAGGTACTTGTGGGAGTCTTGTTAGAAGAATGAGGAGGGTCTCCACATGTGTCACCATATTATTTAGTGATAATCCTTGGGGATTTATCTTCTTATACCTCCTCTTTGAAGATTGAGAGGGACTTTTGCAATGATCAATTTTGTATGGTGAGTTTGGGGGAGAAGACTTGGAAGGAACTAGAAGCTTGAAGTGGGACTTTTTGGATCCTTGGAAAGCTCATGGAGATGAAGTTTGAGTTTGAAATTTGGAGATTTTAAATGTCATTTCTTGAATGAGGTAAGTCTCAAGAATTTTTATTGATCTAGCATAGAATCCGTGTTTGAACCCTAGAATTGATGCTTTTTCTAATTAAAATTGATTGAATGGATATGTAGAAAACATGTGTTGATTGTGAGTGTTTTATTAATATTCTTAAATCCTTTTTCCTCTTTTTGGATGGCTAGGGAGTTAAGGTTCTTGGGGGATAGGATGAGCCTTGGTGGCTTATTTATTTTCTAGGCATTGATAATATTTTGGTTAAATTGGAAATTTAAATGTCAGGGATCTTTCCTATCTCCTCCTTCCTTCTTGAGAAGTGTTCAGTTTTATCAAATGTGTAGTAATGTCTTGTAAAAGTTTGGTAAGTTGTGTATGTGTGTTGGTGTTTTCATTTTTCCCTCCCTCACCTTGTGTATCTTAGAGGCATTATATCTCTTTCTCATAGGCTTGGAGGGAGGCTAGCATGTTATCTTTTTGGAGAAATGGCATGTAATGATGCCTATAGGTTAGGTGGACAACCAAGCACTTCCTCTTGTGGCCTTTGGATTCTTGCTAATGGATAGGAGATTTACATGGATCTCCTTACTTAGAGATATGGAAATAATTCAATCAAAATTTTGGCATGTTGTTCCCTTATTCTAGAGGATTCTCCACTTGCATTTTATGTTATAGTCCTCTTGGTAAATTTATAAGGGAGAAATAAATGTGAAATAAATTTTATTAGATTTGAGGAATTTCATTATTACTCTTCTATCAGCTTGTTTTTAAAATGAATAAGTTGCATGAAAGAAAAGGGAATAGATTAGTTTAGGTGCTTGCTTGACAATCCTTAAAGATTGAAACCTAAATTGCAAGTTTTCTTTTCTCTATAGAAATTAAATAGACTTACCAAATTTAGAATTAATTAATGTTCCTCAACATGGAGGAAAGAGTGTATTGTATCATCTACAACTAGGTGCAAGTTATTGTATAAGATTTGAAATTAGCAATATATATTATTATTTTTATTTTACTTCCTTGTACTTATGGAAGAAATATTGAGCTTTAGAAAAAATTATGTCAGAATTCAGCTCATCAATCTCTAGAGTTGTATGAATAATTATTTCTTTTGTTTATCATTTATATTGAGAAGTCCAGATGTGGTGAATGTATGTTGTAGTTACCCACTGGGAAGCGATATTACAATTAGATGTATTATTTGTTGAGGATTTGAGTGGACATATATTTAATATAATATAGTGTCTAGATTCCATTTCTCGCTTAGCCATTGTGGCGGCACTGTGTATTAGGATGACATAGAAGTATTCTCACCCAGGCTTGTTAAGCCTCTGCTCAAATGCATATATATTTTTATATGTATATGTATGTATGTATATATATATGTGGTGTGTGTGTGTGTGTGTGTAAACATACATGTGTGTGTGTGTGTGTGTATACAGACACACATATATACATACATATACATACATGTATACATGTATGTATATGTATGTATGTATGTATGTATGTATATACAAACACACCATTACTTTAACAGGGATGTCGTTACCCATTTGGGGTCTAAGAAAATCTCATGCACCTCACATGTTATTTATTTAAAAAAACAAATAAATACATAAATGCATATTCCTAAAAATGCATTTAACCATATCCTCTAGAGAAAAGTTGAAAATAAACCAGTGTAAATAATTACAGATTTAAGACTTATATAAACCACCAATATTATATCGTCACCCATTTTATTATAGGCATGAATCTCTGGATTTTATTAAGGCAAGGGAAATGATTTTAATCCCTCAAAACAAATCTCATCCTTCGTTTGATGGCTCCTCTACACCTGCAAGAAACTAGAAAAAATAAATGGGTAAGAGAAAATTGCCTTCTGAGAGAATTAAATAAATTGTTACAAAAAATTATAAAATGAGGTTAGGGTTTTTTATAAATCCCTAGAATCAAGGGTAGTAGGATTCTTTTGATCCTACGGCTCCCTTTTAATTTTTTAACATGCCACAAGTATATTAAAGTAATTAAATTTGTATTTGGATGGGCAAGTGGGTTTTTGTTCCTCACCTTCCTAGGGAAGATGACCCCCTAGTTGTGCATGTACCAAAACATGTATATTGGATTTCACCATAACTTGATGGAAAAATGACTCAATAGTTTTCCACTTTTTCATTAATGGTACTTTTTAAGAGCCAACCACAATGTGACACATAGGGCTCTTCATTATCGGTACACTTTTTAAATTCTTTATAAAAATTATTTATGTACTAAATCAATTTAAAATCCACTTTTCCCTCACAATAAATGCACGAAGTGAAAATATTGATGTCACATCATCATATGCTACACAATGATATATATTTTTTGCACTAACAAATCATCTACAGTAAATGTATGCACCCCTAAAGTTAAGGTGCGCAGTTATGGGGTCATCTTCCCCTATTTGAAAAATAATTGTAGATCTTAGATAGAGAATTTTTTAAAAAACAAGCTTAAAGTGATTTTATTAGTGCTATGGGACATGTCTAATTTAAATTCTTTTTTTAATCCTTAAATATTAATGCATGTGACTAGAAATTTGGAATTGGTTACTGTAGATAATAAACTTAAATAACTGTGAATAGAGTAGAAAAATCAAAAGGATCCTAAGACCCTACGTTTATTCATCTTCGAAAATGTTTTGGCTCTATGATAATAAGATGTCACAAAATTTTGAATAAATGAATGAATTTTTAAAAAAATCATGAATTGTCTAACAACTTCAAATTGGCAAAATTTCACATTTTTGTTGTTGTCAGACTTCACTTATAAGCTTAACGATAAGGAATATACATAAATTCAACTCAAGTGGTCTTTAGTGAGATAAATTGTCATTTGGATCAATTATATTTACCCTTGTTGGATGATTAAGTTTCCTTAATAATGGTTAAATCACACATAATAAAATTAATGTATCTCACGTAAACTAACGACAAGGGTTTTATCTCATATTTCTTGGTAATGTTAATGATGCAAAATTAATAATTTATCTATATCGAGGACCTTTATGGAACTAAAAAAACACTTGTGGCATAAATATTATCAAGGATGCTTTGTTTGAGACTTAATATGAGACAATAAACACCTTGGTATTGTGCAACCATGCTTGTTACCCCCATAATTAAGTTATCGACAGGTGACTTATAAAGGGATTAATGCATTACACAAGCTTATAACTCATCAATGTATATATGTGTTCATCTACATGGTGACGAAGGACATGAAACTAAACCTAGATAGACCTTAGGTTTTTACATGGGATGAAAAAATATGAGAGTGTGTAAGTATTAGCATTGTCCATTCAATACAATTGTAGTGAGTTAAATGATTTGGAGTAATAATTGTTCTTTCTTGTTTAATACTATTTCCTCTAAAAAAAATTGTCCAGGAATTTTTCCAAGTAGTTGGAAGGTTATTTTTGTTTATGAGAAATATGGGCATGAAAGTTGGTAGCAGAGTGAGGTTCAAACACTTAAACCTCTGGGTTAACTTGGTCAGAGTATCGTGTTCTTGTCGACATGTGGGTTGCTTGTGTTGAGGTTTATCGGTGTGTTATGGGGATTCTATGGGAATGTACTAAGGTCCATTTTTTTAATATGCATGTGACTCCTGACGAGCATATTGTAAAGGATACCCAACCTCGTGCTATAGTTCATCATGGAATGCTAAAAATACTCCGTAAGAAAACATCTCTTATGATTTATTCATTTTTCTTAGAGACAATTTTTGGGGAATAGTGTTATGGTTGATCACATTAGAAGATCGTTGTGGAAGAAGATATGTATATTGGTTAATCATTATTGAGCCTCGTACATCATCAATGGTTATGACATCTGGGTATTGAATTTTACAGTAGTTGCAAAAGACATTGTTCAGTTTTTGGTGATTTAGAGAGCTTATCATTTTTCAACCTGGGCGAGAATAAGCTCATGTCAGATATATTATTGGAACCATATTATTTTTTGCAAACATTGATATACGTACTCAATGATTTGTACCCCTACATGAATCCTACAAAACTGATGTGTAGTTACTTGTAATGTGGATATTTTCATTTGTGTTATACTTGTAAAACTTGAATTTTTCAGAACCGAATGTTTTATTTATGTGATTTATTGAAAAATATTCAAGGACTTTTCTTATTATTTTTAATGGGTTTATTTCAAGGTTTTTCATGTGGCTTCAATGTTTCTATTTAGCCATTTATTTTTGAATGTTGGGATTTTATGGGTCTAATCTCTTATTGATGACTCAAAAATTAATTATTTTTTGGGGCCTACTTGGATAAATTATCTCGTCAAGGATATTACATGGATTTTTCATGCATGATTGGTGAGCCTTATTCTACTTTATTCGTGTTGTGTGATATTGTCATATGGGGATATGCACTCAAGTTTTCATGATTGCATGCTTAGGGCTATAGAAAATTTCCTTGGTTTTGATGTGACGGGCCTCTATGTGTCTCAGTACCATGGAGTAACTCAGACCTTATTCTGATACTAAGACACTCATTGTTCATCCTTTGTTAGAGTGACACCAGTAATATTTGGTCCTCCTTTGGTGGAGAGACATACTTGATTTTGAGTATTTCTTTGGTTGAGAGACTTCTATGATTTATTCAGTCCTCTTTTGTTGAGAGACTGTTGAGAAAACCGAGTATGACAGTAAGGAAATTGACACACAGAAGATTTGCACGTGGGGAACAAGGCACATTTGAAGGCGCAAAAATGATAGGGAAGGAAACGCACGCCAGGACAAGACTATTCGGGACTTAGCCATTTTCAAGGATACAGGCTATTTTTGGAGATAGTGTGCATAACACACAGCGGTATGGAGACTTGCGCAACACCAAACTGCTATTTTGGAACGAGTGTTTGATGAGCGCCATGCACAAGTTGAAGATAATAATAGGTATTACTACTACCAGTTAAACTGTACGAGATCTATTATAAATGCACTTACATATGGTGTCTATTATTGTAAAGGCGCATGGGTATTTTCAACAGCGACCTATTTTAGGAAGTACATAAGCAGTGAGGGCAAGTCCCCATCCTTATAATATGTATTGAACTGTGTAGTTTAAGAGATATAGAGAGACAAAGACACAATTATTGTAGAGTTATGTTGCTGGGATCTAATATATGCACATAGCTTATGGTAATGTTATATGATGTACGAAGCTTCTATGTTTTACACTATTAATATAATGGAGTTTAATGGATAGATTAATGGTGTTAAACGTGACTGTAACTAGTTCTTGTATGGTTAATCCGTATCAGTGTTATTGTAATTCATGATTCTTTAAGACCTAGATCTAGGTATGCTCTATGGAAAAGTTTATGCTATTTATGGATTTGAATGCATGTCTATCTTCATCAATGTTAACATCCTACACAAGAAACCCTAAGGATGGGCCTAGTACCTTTGCTTGTTTCGGGGGAGCCACTCAGCTCAGGATGGGTGATTGTTAGCATACCTGGGTTATTTGTGGTAGATTCTAGGCTGTATCAAATACCCTCATGATGCTCTGTTCTCTTCAGTGGATTGGATATTGATGCTATGGCAATATGGATCAATGGATTGAATTTTATGATAGTAGTATTAATCAGTGGATTGGGCAGTGTTTTTTGTTTCTCCTTACTTTCTATGATGGTTATTCTCACTGTTGGGATAGATATGGCAACCAATTTAGGATTTATGGATTATGTGTGGGATGGTTAACTCTTTCATTGTTATGGTTCACTAGAGGATAGTGTACTTAATGAATATGAAGATTAAATGATAGGCACACTGGATGTTTTAACTTGATGATGTTAGTATATTTGGGAGAAGATTGATGTTGGACTATACTCATTCCTTTGTAAATATTAATATATTTATATTTCTTCAGGCATGAGCTTTAAGTAAATGTGTTTTGGTCATGGGGACCCCATCTTTAGAGATATATAGGTCATACTCCTCTTTATTTTTTTTGAAGTATACCACACAATAAACCCTTAGTATCAAGTATAGCATTGACGACCCATGTTTCGGTTTAATTTGTTACAAGCTCCATCCTTAGTATGTGGGTGATCTTGGTGGGTAGATGTAAAATTTGAGTCATAATCTAACTATGTCATTTTAGAATTATACTGGGTGATAAGGTTTGAAATTAATAGATTTGGTAATCACTCATTGAGTGGTCATACTTTGGGGGTTGATCCATAGACACTCATTCCTCTCTTGTACTGGAAAACAAAAAAAACTCCGTAAACTCTCAAATGGAAACTTTTGACTCGATAATGAAGCTTACATCGATTCTTTTCATTGTGGCTCATGGGAATTTTTGGGGATGAATTGGAAATACTTTAATCTCTTGGGAAACCTTACGTAAGCTCGATATGTTCAGTTTTTGTTATTGGCCATTTGTTTGAACTTGGTTGCTTCATACCTTAGAAGGAAATTTACTCATTACAAGATAAATTGTGAATGAAATAAATATGAATATATAAGAACTTTATTCAGGACGAATAATTTGCAAACTGAATGAGTAAAATATAACATTAGGAAATGGCTCATACCTCTTAACCTTTTATCTTAAAAGAAGAAATAATAACTATGGAAAATAAACAAGGTATTCTCTCAATCCTCTCTTGTTCTCTCTCTAGAAGCAAAATTCTTATGCATTTATCTTATGGTAGGGGCGAGATTCAGAACAAAATTGGTTGTTGGTCCTTTTTCACAATTAATGGGATTCTATGAATCAAAGATATAATAAATGAAAAATACAAGAGTTGAATTGATGAGCATACTTATTACTTATAATCATGGTTAAATCGGGATAATTTATGCATTCATGGTCATCGTAAAATGATTAATAAATGACCTTGGTGAATAATTATTGGTTATACCCAATAAAAATGAAAGATACATGATCTAAATGATAGGACTAATTGTAGTCATATACTTTTCATCACATGGTGATCTTTCTATCTCTGTTACACAATCTAGGGTTTCACTGTAATACTGATTAGTACATTTCCTTCTTTTACTTTGATATAACAAAAAATTAGAAATGTATGCAAAAATTGTATGACATGAATACTTAGATTACATTTGATCTTCCATTATTTGTTATGGTTTTCTATACTTATGTATAGTGATCTTATTACCCGTGAGATAGTATAACTTGTTCTAAGCATTTGGTTGGACTGTTATGTTCCCCCCCCCCCCTCACCATGATGAAAGTGGAACTATTTATTTAATCCTTAACCTACAGGAATTTTGGAATCCTTTGCCAAATATGTCTATATAGTTTTGTACTCATTGTTCGATTTGAATGTGTGTGATGAAAGGCATTCTTCGTTTGAAATAGATTATACCTCTAGTTTAACAAAGTATTTGCTCTATGGACTTAGTGGGTCTTTATGACCGAAGAATTAATCAGAGTTAAGAAGCTATGTTAAGGTATAAAGATATTTCGAATACTCTTTCCCATTTGGAGAACTTTCTGGTGTACTCTGCTCCTCCTTGGCAAGTCATGAAGGGAAGTTATTTTCATGGTCTAAAACATATTTTGGAGAATTGCCATATGACCTTGCTAAGAAATATTTTGGAGATTGCCTAGTTACCTTGGCTAGCTATTTTAGATAATTTCCATAGTGACCTTGCTAGTTTCAAACCTCTTAGACTATATTCACTAGGTCATTTTCAGTTTCTTTATGAGTACACCTATTATCTTTAGACTATTTTAAACTTCGAATTTGACCTCATTATGTTCAAAACAATTTATTACGATTATTATTAGACTTTGGTTTGGTGCCGTGGGATGGTCAGTATATACATTTATTAGTATGATAGGACGGTTGATCATACTAATGATGACCATCCTCCGTGGATTTTCGAATTTGGACATGATAGCTTGTTTAGAGTGTAAATCACTAATGAAACCCAAGAAAAGTTTGTAAATTAATCTAAATCTTTGGTTATATGGGGATACTCTAGTTTACTCAATGTTTTCTTGATTTATTTTATACACCTGTAGACAATTGTTAATTAACGATTTGGGAGGATCCGTGAGGCTTATTCCGCGACCCTTTACACCAAACCCCTCTGCTTTCAAACTACGAACTACGACGGCCCCATCTATGCCATCGCGCTGCCACAAAATTCGCACGCTTCCCTGCACCTGTTCCCTGTGGCCGTCGCATGCTGAGTCGCCTCTCCCCAGTCATGGGGCTCAGCCTCCTTCCTTATCGCTACCCCCTGTGCTTCCGCTCACAACAGGCTGAGTGGCTCCACAGAGGCGTAAGCATTTAAAACCCCCTATATTATATATTTCCCTTCTGCTAAACCTAGATATCTACAACTTGAATTGGAATGCATATACGGGGATATACAATCGTCTCTTTAAAACCTGTACAGCATAGCTGAGTCTAAATAAGTAGAAAAATAGATAGCAGAAAATACATCCTCGTCTCCATAAATGAATGCTCCACAAACCTGCAAATTAGACAAATGGAATGTTGTGCAGGAGTTGAGAGAATAAAGTGGATAGCTTACGCTAATGTTAGGGTTTCTATAATCCCTAAGATCAAACGTGGAAATAACAAAAATATAAGGGCTTCGATTTACCCTCTCTTTCCCACTTGCTTTAAGGGTCATATAATTTCACTCTCCCTGTTCTGTAATTTAGTGAGTAGGCTATACTATGTATTTTTTTCGTTCTCCACTTTCCTCGGTGGAAGTAAATCCCTTATAATTAAATTTAAGTAATAAGTTGAAGGATCCCTTCTTTTATTTGACATAATGGATTAATTTTCTCCCTAAATATATATAATTTTACCATATTCGTCTTATACCATATTCGTCTTTAATTTGGTCTTGAAAGGATTCACATTGATATGAGGCATTTTTTAAATAGATTGACCGCTCTATGGAAAATGCATATACTCTCATGTTACTAAACTAGGTGTCAAATATAAGGTTGTTATACTGAAGTGAATTATTATCAGGAGGGATGCATTTCTACAACTGTATAAATGTTATTGGCCAATGATGATAAGACTTCACTATTAAATCATCACAACTCACTTAGTAACCACCATGGATAGATCAACACTATGGTTACTTTCTCACTCTACGTTGGAGCCAAGATGTTATAAATTAAACCGATATAAAGTAATTCCCCATTTATAGCATAAGGGAAACTTGGTGTACTTCACTCGCCCCCTCCCCCAATTGACGTAAAGAGGCTATATCAAAAAGAAAAATAATATGAATACACAATTGTGTGGGAGTATATTTATTCATCCTTAGATTAATAATCTAACCCTAATTATCAATCTAAAACCAATTCTCTTTCACCTATAACCGTTAATGGAACCTATTTCTCACTCTTTGTGTGACACGTGTTATTCAGTTTCCCACTTTGTAGGAAGATTTTTTGATGGACTCTAATATGCAACTACTATTTCCATGGATATGACTAAGGCATTTCCGGGTCTATGTTTATTTTTCCTGTTGAGTCTTTAGGATTGAAGCAATAGGGTAATGAAAACTAAATGCATTAAAAACTGTGTGTAGAATGATTTTACACCCTCATCATCTTAGTGGGAACACGGGTCAAAAACAAACTTTAGTAGTCTTACAATCAACCAATAGTTTACTCTAAATCGGTAAATTGTCTCAGTGCAATATTCCAAGTTCCTTTAAGACAAACAATATTTTTAATTGGAATTGGTAATGAGTTAAACCTTCAGTATTTAATTATATATTTTTTTTTTCCAATTTTTTATGATATAGTTATACAATTTCTTGTGCCATGAAAAATCGTGGGCATGACAGTTGGTACAGAGCGAAAGGTTCAAACACTTGAACCTAATGGGTTAACTGTAAGATTATTTGTATTCTTGTCAACATTTGGGTTGCTGTGTTGAGATTTATCAATGTGTATGGGGGATTTACTATGGATTTTAACTCAAGTTACATGTTGTATATGTATGTGATCGTCTCGACGAAACATAATATGTAGAGGATACTCAACCTCGTGGCTATATTCACACTATGTTAGAACCTGCATAAACACCATTGGGCATGGTTAGTTTTGTTTTTCTTGGAGAAACTTATTGGAAATAAGTGCCAGGGGTCACTTAGAAACCATTGTGCGAGAATATATGGAGATTGGTTATCATCTGAGCTTATATTAGTGGTTAGGACACCTTAGTTTGTATTTAGAGAGGCCACAAATATTTTCAGTTTATGGTGCCTTGGAGCTTATTTTTTCTGCCTAGGAGAGTAGAACTCCGAAGGTATCTTATTTGAAGTCCATGTTTTTATATACCAAGATGCCAATCGAGTGATTAATACCCTTATAGCGGCCATTTGAAAAGATTTGCATAGTAAATTTTGAGTGGATATTTTCATATAGTGTTATATTTGAAAACTTGGAAAATATCCAATAACCACTTTTCATTTAATTATTTGAAAAGCTTGGAGGATCTTTCCGTTAGTTTGGATTTATTTGATAATTTTTTGTTCGTTTGAATGGGGATAAGTTCAGCCCATTATTCATGACTATGATTATTTCATGGATTTTATCTCTTTTGGTTACTCGGAAGCTTTATTGTTTTTGAGGTTCATTTGGCAAATTGTCATCAAATAATTTACGTGTTTTTCGTGCCTATTGTGAAGATGTTTCTACTTTTTTTGTGTTGGGTGCTCTTGTCATTATTGAGAAGTACACCTAATGTTGTCATGAATGTATGTTTGGGCTGTGAGACATGCCCTTGGTTTTGACGGTGATGAGGAATCTACTGTGTCTAGGACCATGGAGTGACCCAGGACTCACTTTTGATACTAACATAATTGTTCTCATTTCGGTGAAGTGAAAACTAGTATTTTTTGGTCCCTTTGGAGGAGAGGCTATACTGTGATTTGATCCTCTTTGGTTGAGAGACTTCTATGATTTATTCAGTCCTCTTTTGTTTGAGAAGACTGTGAGAAAACCGAGTCAATATGACAGTAAGGAAATGACACACAGAAGATTTGCACTGTGCGGGAAACAAGGCACATTATAAAGGCGCAAAATGATAGGGAAGGAAAAACGCACGCCAAGGACAAGACTAATTCGGGACCTTACCATTTTCAAGATACAGGCTATTTTTGGAGATAGTGTGCAAACACACATCGGTATGGAAACTTGCGCAAACACAAAACTGCTATTTGAACGAGTTGTTTGTATGAGGCGCCGGATGCACAAGTTGAAGATAACTAATAGATTACTGACTACCAGTTAACTGTACGAATCTATTATAAAATGCACTAATATGTGTCATTATGTAAAGGCGCATGGGTATTTTCAACATGCGACCTATTTTAGGAAGTACATAAGCAGTGAAGGGCAAGTCCCCATCCTTATAAATATGTATTGAACTGTGTAGTTTAAGAGATATAGAGAGACAAAGACACAATTATTGTAGAGTTATGTTGCTGGATCTAATATGCACATAGCTTATGGTAATGTTATATGATGTACGAAGCTTCTATGTTTTACACTATTAATATAATGGAGTTTAATGGATAGATTATGGTGTTAAACGTGACTGTAACTAGTTCTTGTATGGTTAATCCTATCATTGTTATTGTTTAATTCATGATTCTTTAAGACCTAGATCTAGTTATGCTCTATGGAAAGTTTATGCTATTTATGGATTTGAATGCATTCTATCTTCATCATGTTAACATCCTACACAAGAAACCCTAAGGATGGGCCTAGTACCTTTGCGTGTTTCGGGTGAGCACTCAGCTCAGGATGGGTGATGTGTTAGCATACCTGGGTTATTTGTGGTAGATTCTAGGCTGTATCAAATACCCTCATGATGCTCTGTTCTCTTCAGTGGATTGGATTTGATGCTATGCAATATGGATCAATGGATTGAATTTTATGATATGTAGTATTAATCAGTGGATTGGGCAGTGTTTTTTGTTTCTCCTTACTTTCTATGATGGTATTCTTCACTGTTGGGATAGATATGGCAACCAATTTAGGATTTATGGATTATGTGTGGGATGGTTAACTCTTTCATTGTTATGGTTCACTAGAGGATAGTGTACTTAATGAATATGAAGATTAAATGATAGGCACACTGGATGTTTTAACTTGATGATGTTAGTATTATTTGGGAGAAGATTGATGTTGGACTATACTCATTCCTTTTGTAAATATTAATATATTTATATTTCTTCAGGCATTGAGCTTAAGTAAATGTGTTTTGGTCATGGGGGCCCATCTTTAGAGATATATAGGTCATACTCTCTTTATTTTTTTTGAAGTATACCACACAATAAACCCTTAGTATCAAGTATATGCATTGACGACCATGTTCGGTTAATTTGTTACAAGCTCCATCCTTAGTATGTGGGTGATCTTGGTGGGTAGATGTAAAATTTGAGTCATAATCTAACTATGTCATTTTAGAATTATAATTGGTGATAAGGTTTTGAAATTAATAGATTTGGTAATCACTCATTGAGTGGTCATACTTTGGGGGTTGATCCATAGACACTCATTCCTCTCTTGTACTGGAAAACAAAAAAACTCCGTAAACTCTCAAATGGAAACTTTTGACTCGATAATGAAGCTTACATCGATTCTTTCATTGTGGCTCATGGGAATTTTTGGGGATGAATTGGAAATACTTTAATCTCTTGGGAAACCTTACGTAAGCTCGATATGTTCAGTTTTGTTTATTGGCCAATTGTTTGAACTTGGTTGCTTCATACCTTAGAAGGAAATTTACTCATTACAAGATAAATTGTGAATGAAATAAATATGAATATATAAGAACTTTATTCAGGACGAATAATTTGCAAAACTGAATGAGTAAAATATAAACATTAGGAAAATGGCTCATAACTCTAACCTTTTATCTTAAAAGAAGAAATAATAACTATGGAAAATAACAAAGTATTCTCTCAATCCTCTCTTGTTTCTCTCTCTAGAAGCAAAATTCTTATGCATTTATCTTATGGTAGGGCGAGATTCATACCAAAATTGGTGTTGGTCCTTTTTCACAAATTAATGGGATTCTATGAATCAAAGATATAATAATGAAAAATACAAGAGTTGAATTGATGAGCATACTTATTACTTATAATCATGGTTAAAATCGGGAATAATTTATGCATTCATGGTCATGTAAAATGAATTAATAAATGACCTTGGTGAATAATTATTGGTTATACCCATAAAAATGAAAGATACATGATCTAAATGATAGGACTAATTGAGTCGTATACTTTTCATCACATGGTGATCCTTCTATCTCTGTTACAATCTAGGTTTCACTGTAATACTGATTAGTACATTTTCCTTCTTTTACTTTGATATAACAAAAAAACTAGAAATGTATGCAAAAATTGTATGACATGAATACTTAGATTACATTTGGATCTTCCATTATTTGTTATGGTTTTCTATACTTATGTATAGTTGATCTTATTACCGTGATAGATATTATAACTTGTTCTAAGCATATTGGTTGACTTTATGTTTCACCATGATGAAAGTGGGAACTATTTAATCATTACACCTACCATGAATTATGGAATCCTTTGCCGATAGTGTCACATATAGTTTTGTAATACATTGTTCGATTTGAATGTGTGTAGATGAACTCATTCTTCGATTTGAAAGTAAGATTATACCTCTAGTTTTAAACAAAGTATTTCTCTATGGACTTAGTGGGTCATTTATGACCTAGAAGAATTAATAAGTTAAGAAGCATATGTTAAGGATATAAAGATATTTCGGAATACTCTTTCCCATTTGGAGGAAACTTTCTGGTGTACTCTTGACCTCCTTGGCAAGTATGAAAGGGAAAGTTATTTTCATGGTCATAAAAAATATTTTGGAGAATTGCCATAGTGACCTTGCTAGAATATTTTGGAGAATTGCCATAGTGACCTTGCTAGAATATTTTAGAGAATTTCCATAGTGACCTTGCTAGTTTCAAACCTCTTAAGACATATAATTCACTTAGGTCATTTCAGTTTCCTTTATGAAGTAAAACTATCTATACTTTAGACTATTTTAAACTTCGAATGAAACCTCATTATGTTCAAAACAATTTATTACGATTATTAGTAGACTTTGGTGCCAGTGGGTATGGTAGTATATACATATGATTAGTATGATAGGATTTGATCATACTAATTATGCCATCCTCAAGTGGATTTTCTAATTTGGACATGATACATGTTTAGGTGTAAAGAATCAAGCTAATGAAACCCTAAGAAAAAGTTTGTAAATTAATCTAAATATGTGGTTATATGGGGGATACTCTAAGTTTAACTCAATGTTTCTTGGATTTATTTTATACCACCTTGTAGACATTGTTAATTAACGATTTGGGAGGATCCGTGGCTTTTCCGCGACCCCTTACCCCAAACCCCTCTGCTTTAAACTACGGCCCCCATCTATGGCCATCGCTGCCCACAAAATTCCCACGCTTCCTGCACCTGTTCCCTGTGGCCGTAGCATGCTGAGTGGCCTCCTCCACCGTCATGGGGCTCAGCCTCCTTCCTTATCGCTACACCCTGTGCTCCGCTCACGCAGGCTGAGTGGCCTCCAAACAGAGGCGTAAGCATTTTAAACCCCCTTTATTATATATTTTCCTTCTGCTAAACCTAGACATCTACATAATGAACTGGAATAAGTATACGGGGATATACCATCCTCTCTTTAAAACGTGCAGAGCATAGCTAATTCTAAATAAGTAGAAACATAAATAGTAGAAAATTCATCCTTGTCCTCCATGAATGAATGCTCCATAAACTTGCAAATTAGATAAATGGAAGATGTGAGGGAGTTCAAAGGAATAAAATAGACAGACTAAGTTAATAATCGTCTTTATTTGGTTGAAAGGATTCATGTTGATATGATTGCATTTTCTCTTTTAAATAGATTGACCGCTCTACGGGAAACACATATACTCTCACGTTTCCAAACTAAGTGTCAAATATAAGTTTGTTATACAGAAGTAAATTATTACTTCCTTGCAATGTAAATAAAGGGAGGGATGGATTTATACAACTGAAGAAATGTTATTGGCCTATAATGATAAGACTTCACTATTAAATAATTACAACTCACCTAGTAACCACCATGGATATATTAACACTATGGTTACTTCCTCACTCTACGTTGGAGCCAATACATTATAAAAGGAAACCCATATAAAGTAACCCCTGTTGTCCAATTTTGCACCCCTTGGTAAAATAGAGCTTGGGAAGTTTCAAAGGCTTCAAAGGAAAAGTAGAAGGATTCGCGCCCAGAAAAATACAGCCGCCGAAGTCAAGAGAAAGCCGTAGAGGTTTTAGACAAGCTGTGGGCATTAGAACATAGCCGCGGGTAAAATGAACAAGGCCGCGAATGTAAAGGGAATGTTGTGGAGTGAGGAAAAGGAGTCCACGAGTGTTTGAAAGAGGTCGAGTTACACTGGATGAAGCCATGGGTCAAATCAGAAGGGCTAGAAAGCCACAGACTCCTGCCGCAGAGGATGTAACAAAGCCACGACATCTAAAGGAAAAAACCGTAGGACACAAGGAAGAACCGCGGAAG
>CM034157.1:87607646-87739437 GCA_019776745.2 Taxus chinensis
GATAGATTCCATTGACTGGAATCTGCAGTTCTTCACCATCCAATGAGGCCAATTGGAAAGCATTGTTGTTCTTGCACTTTGTGACCATGTATGGGCCACTCCAAATAGCATCAAATTTTGAATGCCTTCCTGGTTTTACTCTGTCCGCATCCCATTTCAACACTAGATCTCCAACTTGAAAAGATCTATCCTTGGCCTTTCTATCAAAGGTCTTCTTGATCAAAGCTTGATCCTTTTCCATTACTTGGGATGCCTGATTTCTGATCTCTTGCAGCTCCATCAACTCTGCATATCTCACCTCCATGGGCTCAAATTCTAGCAACTCCAGCTGCTTCATGAGTTCCAATGTTGGCAACTCAAGTGACATGGGCAAGATTGCCTCTCTTCCATAGAAAAGCCTGAATGGAGAGTTACCTGTGGATCTTTTGGGAGTGATCCTATCAGCCCATAAGTCTAATTTCAGCTTGGTAAGCCAAGACCTCTGATTCTCATCAAGAGTTCTCCTAATGATCCTCAACAAGTTCTTGTTTGTAGACTCGGCCTGGCCATTACCTTGAGGGTAATAGTTTGATGAAGTGCTTAGGTAGATCCCGTTCTTGACAAGCCCACTCAGTCACCTTGGATCCAATGAATGCCAATGCATTATCAGAGATTATTGTAGCAGGTACGCCAAATCTGGTTGTTATCCCCTCATAAAAGTCTAAGATGTTAGACTCATTTGCCTCTTTGAGTGCTACTGCTTCTGTCCATTTGGTGAAGTAGTCTGTGGCTGTCAAAATCCATTTGTGCCCTTGGCTTGAATTGGGATTAATGACTCCAATGAAGTCCAAACCCCATTGCATGAATGGCTGGTCAACTGAGATTGGATGGAATGGAAGGGCAGCAAAGTCTCTCTTTTCCTGTGAAGAATGCACAATTCTTACACCTCTTGATCCATGCATAGCAATCACTGAAGATTTTAGGCCAATAATAACCAGCCTTCATGATTTTTAGAGCTGTCACTCTTGGTGCAAAATGGCCACCAGCTGGTCCACCATGAAACTCTTCCAACACCCTTTGAATCTGACCTGTGCTAATGCATCTCAGCAACACTCCATTCACATCTTTCTTGAACAAAACTCCATCAACAATGGCATATGGAACAGCCTGCAACCTGAAGTGTCTCCTTTGGGTCTTGTTCATCTCTGGAGGGCATAGGCCTGTGCCTAGGAAGTGCATAATACCTTGGGTCCAGCAAGGAGTGGGGCAGCATTGTCTTCTTCTTGATTGCCACTTGGCTCATGGCTGTCCTGGACTGTCAAAACAGCCTCTTCTTCGTTGCATACTTCCTTTTGCTTCCCCAAAACCAGCTGCTCGGTACCAGCTTGGTGATCTTGATCTCAATGTCATACTCCATGACACGAGTGATCCAACCTACCCTTTTCTCATTCAAATCCTTGTTGAGGAGGAAGTCCTTAACCCAGCATGTGAGACCAACAACTGGACCTTGTTGTTTGAGACTAAATGCTTGAATTTCTTCAAGCTTCTGATTACTGCAAGCACATGCTTTTCAATAAAAGAGTACCTCACTTCACAGTCATCTAGGCTCTGGCTGAAGAAGGCAATTGGCTGCTCATCATTATCTTTGTTCTGTTGTACCAGAATGGCAGAAATAATGTCATCACCTCCAAATGCATAGAGGATGAAATCCTTGGAGAAGTTTTGGTTGATGAGAGTTGGTGCTTGAGAGATGGCTTCTTTGATTGCTTCAAAACTCTCCTTGCCTTCTGCCATCCACTTGAAAGCCATGCTCTTCTTTAACATTTTGGTGATGGGCTTGACAAGGGCTACAAAATCTGGGACAAACCTGCGGACAAAATTGATCCTTCCCAAGAAGCTTTGAAGAGCCTTCTTGTGACTTGGCAATGGTAGTGCTCTTATGGCTTCAACCCTCTCTGGATCAATTGTCAATCCCTCTTTGGAGACAATATGGCCAAGGAGCTTTCCTTCATGTGCAAGAAAGATGCACTTCTTGGGATTCAAAGACACTCCGAACTTTCTACACCTCTGAAACACTTGCCTGAGGTGAAAGAGATGGTCTGCTGCATTCTTTGAGAAGACAGTGATATCATCTAGATATATCAGCACTATCTTGTTGATCAAGCCTTTGAATGCCATATCCATTACCCTTTGGAAGGTGGCACCAGCGTTGGATAGCCCAAATGGCATCTTCTTGTAAGCATATGTGCCCCATTTGGTTGTGAAGGCTGTCTTGAACTGGTCTTCTTCTTTCACCATAATCTGATTATACCCTGAGTAGCCATCTAGGAGAGAGAATCTCTCTGAACCAGATACTACTTGCAATATTTGTTCCATTGAAGGAAGTGGGTAATGGTCTTTGAGAGATGCCCTATTGAGGTCTCGGAAGTCCACACACAACCTGATTTCTCCACTCTTCTTCCTGACTGGAACCAAGTTGGCAACCCAGCTTGAGTGCTTGATCGGGAATATAATTCTTGCCTCTATTAGCTTGTTTAGCTCTTTCTTCATTAGAGGCTCAATGTGAGGGTTGACTGGTCTCTGCTTCTGCCTGATGGGCTTAGCATCTGGATCCAATTCTATGGTATGTTGTGCCAAATTCAGATTGAATCCTCTCAAGTCTTCATAGCTCCAAGCGAAGACATCTGGAAATTCTTGGCAAAGCTGTATGAAATATGATCTTCTCTTGCTCAGTGGCCACTTTACCAATTTGAAATGTTTTTCCTTCTACCAACCGGTATTGGCTCTGAATCTTCTCTCTTGACCTATATGTTAGCCTTTTCCTTACGGAACTGGTTGTTAGGGTTGAAGATAGACTCCAACGTTACTAAACCCTTGGGAAGCTTGTCAGTCCTCAGCTGCACTACTTGATCCCCATACTGTTGCTCTAGTCTATCTTGATTCCTAGCTGAGAATTCAGCTTCTTCTTGTAAGAAATTGATGATTTTCTGGTCATTCTCAAACACTTGCCAACTTGACATTGTTATCTGGCACTGAAGGCCTCACAATCACGTGGATGTTTGGCTGTGCCTTGTCTTGTTGAATGCTTTCCACAATGTCAAAGGCTGCCCCTACTGCTGCAAGCCTATCAGCAGCTTGATTCTCTTTCCTGGGAATGGATTCGATGCCAAAACCTTCAAAATCTTCCATGAGGTCCCACACCCTGTTCTTGTAGCACTTGAGTAGATCATTTTTGGTAGCATGTTGTCCCTTGACCTGATTTACAATCAATTCACTGTCCCCAAAGACTTGCAAGTTCTTTATTTTTTTCTTGATTGCCCAATGCATCCCTTGCACCAAGGCTTCATATTCAGCAGTGTTATTGGAGCATGCAAATTGAAATCTAAAAGCTGAATAGTACTTTACTCCTTGAGGTGAAACAAGCATGGCTCCACCTCCTGCACCTTGCCTACTCCTTGATCCATCAAAAAACAGCTGCCATACCTCATTGTCATCTTATGGCTTGGCTTGGTGATGCTAGGAATAGGCTGGTTTTCTTCATGTATGCAATAGACTCCTAGTTCAGATTCTTCTACTTCTTGATAAGGATCAAAAGCATGTATCTTGTTTGCCCATTCATCAAGAGTTAGATCCGGGATACTTCCAACCTTGGTGTCAGTCTCATCAGTGCTAGGGTGATCTTCTTGATCAAATGTTGAGAAATTGGCATTAATCTGACTTGGAGTGTACGCCTCAATATGGAAGTTTGCAATAGGTTTAGACCTGATTGTGGCTTAGTTCCATACCTTGTTCTAAACAGCATGTGAGACCAATCAGCAGACAAATATCCTCCAATCTTGGCTGTGAAGTCCCTTGACAAGCATAGGGCAAAGAGTGGTGGAAGGTCTATGACTGATACATCTTGTAAAACAACAACATTTGGACATGCATGCAAGGTAAGACTCAAATTTCTAATCACTCCAACTGTTGCTATTGATGTCCCATCCAGCTACACTACCCCTTTGGATGTTGTTTCATACTGGAGCCCTAGCTGATCAGCTATTTGTTTGGGCATCACTGAGCTACTTGCCCCGGAATCAATCATGTAATTGTGTACTAGCTGATTTCCAATGATTAATGAAACATAGAAAGGAGGGGGTTTCAACATTTTACCTTGTTGTCCTCCATGAATTCCTTTAGGCTGGGTAGCATTTGTAAGCACTTTGTCTTGCATCTAAACCTGCTGATTCGAAGTTGGCCAATCCTTCATGGCAGCTTGCAGCAGATCTCTTTGGCCTGGGATAGATAGGGATTCCCACATTGATATATTGACGTTTGTCTTCTTCATCTGATCAATGATACTGAATGGTGATGAAGGATCTCTTTGTTGTCCCTTGGTTTGCACATTCACTCCTTGCACGTGGGCAGCAACAGCTGGCATTTGAGTTGGCCTAGGGGCTGTTCTTGGCTGCCCTTGTGCATTTGAAACTGGACTTTGCTTGCCAATCATTTGTGGAGCCATGGAAGGTTGTGGATTGGCTGGGGCTAATGGCTGTTCTTCACCCAAATTCCTCCTTTTTGACCTTGTGTTGGCTGCAACACCTTGAGAAACTGCCTGATTCATGCCACAAAAATCCTCTGCTTGCCAATTTACCAATGTGGTGTCATTTGGGGCTGATTGCTGTTGGAATGTTTCTTGTTGTTGGCTATTTCCTTGACTGCCCTCACCCTCCACACCAGTAGTTGTCACCATTAATGCTTGATTGAAAGCACCATTGAAGCACATGGATTGGTTATGAGGCTCATTGCATGGAAAAGCACCAATCATACTCCTGAGCAATGTTGTTTTGTGTTGGCACTAATGCCTTAGAGGCAGATATGGCATTTGGATTATAGGGCTGGAATGGTCTATTGGCAGGAGGCCTTGTTTGATTCACATTTGCAGCTGGATTAGGTGGTCTTTGTGGTTGGTATGGCTGCCTATTAGGCTGAGCTTGGGGTTGATAAGAAGGTCTGAAACCTTGGGCTTGTTGCCTTTTGAGAGTAACCAGCTCATTGCCTAGGTTTTGCAATTGTTTCATGACCTCTTGGAGCTCATTTGGGGCACTTGGAGATGAAGTGGAAGCTTCATTTGAACTCTGATTTCTAGGAGTGGGAACAGGAGCCAAAGTGGGTGCTTGATTAGTGCTTGGATTTTCTAAGTTTGGATACAAGGGAATGGGAGGCCTAGGGTCAGTTTACCAGCTTGAATAAGACAGTTTTCGGCCCTAATGGCAATGCTATAAGCCATAGGGATAGTTGTGCCTCCCATGGACTGAATTAACATAGAAATATCAGAATTTAAAGCTTTAAGATAGTATAGAAAAGCACCTTCTGCTGTTGGCCTAACTGCCACTGGAATTCTATCCCAAGTCTTTGAAATCTGAAGTTGAAATCAGTCAGCTGCTCATTGGGAGCTCTCTTGATGGTTGTCAGCTGCTCCAAAAGAGACAAGTTGTCTCCCTTCTCTCCAAATTGCTCATGAAGTGCTATACACAACTGATTCCAATTTTTGATAGAACCAGCTCCAAGGCTCCTAAACCATTGTAATGCTTTACCCTTGAAGGAAGATGCCATAACTTGACAGCCACTTGCATTTCATTGATTTCATGGATTGCACAAAGGTTAGCAATATCTTTAACATGATCACCTGGAGTAGTCTGATTTTCTCCAGTGAAGTAGGGAATGTTCTTCAAGGCTGCAATAGGAATTGGATGTTGTGCATTGAGAGCAAGTGGGCTGCTGCCTGTGAAGTTGACGTAGGGGTTGTTCTGAGCCATTCTAATTGGTCTTAAAACCCTTGTTGACTGAATGAAAGGCCTACCAGGTGGAGGAGTTGAGAGAGTGTTGTTTGGTGGATATGGAGACCTTTGAATCCTTCTTCCTCTTTCCTTCTTCTTGGAGATAACTGCAGGTATTCAAACAACACTTCTTCTTCTCCAACTCTTGACCTTGTGGTGATTCTTCTCATGAGTTTTCAGGCCTGCACTGCTGAAACCAGTTGATTCTTCCCCTTGGAGTCGCCAGATATGCAAATAATAGCTCTTTTCAAGTAAGAAAATTGCAGCAGATGCATATCAACTTTGCTGCAATAAAAATGAGACCTCTTGGTCCCACCGGGCATGCCAAAACTGTTGTTGCAGACTCACAGCACCCCTGGATGTAGATCAGGCTTCTAGGTTGATGTTCAGGAATCCAATGTGATTGCACAACATGGAATCCTTTCTCCAAGTGTGGGACTTGTAAAGATGAGAAAGGATTATCTCCAGAGAAGGCTGGTTCCTATTCCTCTATTCAGATCCACACACAAAAAAATGTAGAGGTTTTACTCAAAACCTAATCTAACTTGCCAAGGAGACAGGGAAGAGAAATGCAAAAATAAACCTAAACTAAAGAGGTGATGCACCGAGGAATGTTAGAACATTCATTTTGCCAATAAACAGACCACATAGATGCAATTAAAGTTTCATGCACACATAACCAAATCATGCAATGAAAGATCAGGAATGCAAAATGAACACAGAGAGGGTTGAGAGTCATCACACAGTCATGTATTACTCATTTCCAAATGCTCAAGAGTATAATCTTTGTACATTACAGACCTCCAAGAGGCAAAAAGTCATATTACAACTATGCAAATGGGAGGTTGAACTCCACAAATTCTCTTGCAAGGAAGAAGAAGGGAGGACCTTACAAAACAAAATGTTCGACCTTTTTAAAGAAGCTCCTCCTTACAATATATACTAAGAATGAGAGAGAAAAACAAGAGGAAAGTCAAATCTACCACAACCACTTTGGATACAAAATTCATCTCATTATGGCAGAATGAAAGGTCCTAGAAAAATAGCGGACATGTCTACCAGAAATGGCGAACTGTCTGTTGCATTAAAGTTGGTTGTTAAATGCCACTTCTGCTCATCACCACGCGTCAGAGACATGTTTCTTAATTTTCTCTCTCCAAACTGCACCAAAATTCAATATTGACCCTAGAATCATGTAGAGAATTTTACATCTTTCCATTGATATAAAGAACGTGCAAATCTGAGCTCTGGATCGAAAATATGAAGGTCTGAAGATTTAGGGCACAAAACAGGAAAACACGGATTTTGAAATCTTTTCCCGCGCTCTGCCACCTGGACGACATGTGTCAGGTGCTGATTCACTGAGAAATTCTCTCTCCTCCATTACCCATGGGTTTTCCTTGAAAATTTTCTTTTGGTAACTTTGGAAAAAAATCCCCTTTTCCCCCCTGCCCCGCCACTTGGGACTGTGGCATCATTGGTTTGGAGGACAGGGGTCGGGGTCTTCCTTGACTTTTTAGCTTTTTCCTTGAAACGTGTGGCCATTTTGTAAATCCTCCACGAGCTCCACATTTCCATGCTCCATAGGACACGTGTCCCGGATGTCCTATTGCTTCGGGATAGAATCCTTTGATACGCCTTTGAACTTTTGGACTTCCTTCCCTTTTCTACCGGTGACACGTGGCGATTCTGATTTGTCCGCAATTCCGGCTCTTTTCACGTCCCTTCGCGTCCCTTTGCCCCACTTGTCCCAGTGCTAGTTTTGGAAAGCCAAACCGGCCGGTGAAATGGGCTTCCTTCACGTCCTCATGGCCAAGACATTGTGGCTCAATCTATTGGCTCTCATGCATTTCGGCGATCCGGGCGTTTCGCGTCCCACGCGTCCTCTTGGGCTTCCCAGATGTCCCAGAGCTGTCTGGGACAAGTTTCCAGTTTCGGCCGAACCGGCCGGTTCGCCCTCCACGTACCTCTTTGTTCCACTTGTCCCATTTTGCGGGCTGCCTGGAGGCGTTTCGCGTCCCACGCCTTGGTGTCCTGAATGTCCCAACTATTCTTAGGATAAGGACTTAGCCGATTTTCACAAATACTTTTTCCTGGATCAAATACTTCCTTTGCTGAAAACTTGATGCACTGTTATCAAATTAACTCTGGGGGTGAATTTTAGATAACACCAATGTAATAAATTGTTCCAAGGTGGAGTGTCTTTATAGGCCATAGGAGGATTTTCAGCCAAAATACCACGCCTAATGTCTTCCCTAACAATTGATCCCAAAACTGCCTATAGGAGGCTAATACAATTGTCATACTTTTAGGATGATAAATTTTTTTTCTAAAATCCCACTTTTGCACTCCAACTTTCTCTTTCCTTCTTGCCACAGGGAGTTAGAAAAAATAAACATAAACATGTATTTTCTTGCACACATCAATCTCTCACGAAGGTAGACTTAAAATTTATACATGTTATCAGGTTTACAAAAACCAAAATGCATTAAAATAAAAAATATATGACCTATAAAATCATGCATTCACTTAACTGGTAGGTACTTCCAGGCCTAAAATGACAAATTATCAACATATGAATGATCAACTAGACAAATAATCCTTAGATTAGTGTCCTAAATATCCCAAATGGTGTAGAAAATATGCACTTCTTGATGTTCAAAGAGATACTCAATTGTTTCACATCTATTCAAACATTAATCACAGATTGTCAAATGATACTTGACAAGCCCATATACTGTCCAATCATCTAAATAAACCTGCAAGAAGTTGTGAATAAAATCTTTGAATGCCTTGAACAACTATCTGTGAAAATACAATAGGACATTATTTCAGTCCAAAGGGCATCACAGTATAGGCAAAGCTTACCCCATTCATAGTAAAAGTTGTTTTTTCTTGATTCTCATGTGTAATCTGAACCTGATGATACCCAGAGAATCCATCTGTAAAGAATATATTTCACCCTGCAACTCCTTCTAGTATTTCCTCAGTGAATGGTGTGGGAAAGGATCTATGACGCATGCAACATTCAGCTCCCCGTCATCCACACATATCCTAATCCTTCCATCCTTCTTGATACTGATCACCATTGGACTAACCCATTCTGACTCATCAAGGGGCTTGATAATTCCAAATTTCAACATTTTATCAATTTCTTCTTTTACCTTTTCACACAAATTAGGATTCATTTTGTAATGTCTCTTTCTAACTGGCTGTGCACCTTCCTTAAGTTTATCTTCATTTCCCCTAGTGATTCATGCATGCCTTTAAGTTCATGGTATCCTCTAGGAAATAAGTCCTTGATAATCCCTTAGTAACTCAATGATATTTAGTCCACTTCAGAGTCTTAGACCAATAGTCTCCAATTATGGCCTCCTTAGGCTCAATTGCATCCCAATAATTCACCTTCTTTGTCTTCATAGGTTCATGATAGGCATGCGTGGTCTTATCTGCACTGTCTATGACCTCACGCCTACCCCATGTGAATGTTTATATCCAAATTTCTCTACTTCTTCTTCATCCACAATGTAGACCATCTTTCCTTTCTCTTTCTCAAGGAAAAGCACATGGAAGTAATGTTGAGCATTTGCTCCTATTCCTTCATCAAAATGCATTCCTGTCTCTTCTACCAAATAACTCCTGAATATGTTCTTCATCCTTTTCACTATCTCCCATAGTTAAGCACTTCCATAATTTTAATGCCTCTTCTACCAGAGAGGTTGAGTAGAGAAGTAGTCAAATGTTGGATCATTCCTGCATTCAATTCTTGCCAATTTCAGTTTCTCTATGGAGTTCTGCATATACATACCAAGCGCATGCAGCCTTGTAAAGTGGAATACAATTTGTACACCCATAGTGAAGGTGGTAACGCTTCCTGTCCCTTCTGTCTAGAGTCTCTCACACTTCTAAATGTGGTGTTGAATAGGATGATTACCATGATAAGTACTTATTTGAGTAGGTGCATTTTCCTAGAAAACCTGGGTAGTAAAAGCTATTCCAATTCATTCCATAGTCTATAAGATTATCCTATGGACCATCCACCAGCATGTTATTGTCCTACGTAGTGTATATACTAACATATTTCTTCTTCCAGTGGATCTATCCACTATTCTTCCATGGCCTGCAGGAATACCATAGAAATATCCCCTTCCCTGTATAACAAGGTACTGAGTTCTACCTATCTCTTGAATAAGCAGTGATCTATTCTTGCACACAACCATGCTTTTACTTCACGCCCTACCAACTCATAAGTACCATGTAAGCCCAATTATCACAAGAAATAACTTGTAGTATCACTAATGGACTGTGCATCCTCCCACTGAATTAAAATTCTTTTTGATGGCTCATTCTGGATCTCCTGAATGGCACGTACATAAACTTTAAGTCTCAAATCCTCACTCACTTAGAGGATCAACATATGGGTACAAATTTCCCATCTGTTCAAGGGTATAACAACTTTCCTCCTTGTTTTCAAAACTGATATATCCCTTCGTTGAACCAAGATCAACATTATTTTCATAACACCAAGGGCACCAAGAATAGAGCTTGGAAGTTGTCTGCTTCTGCAAGCACTAAAACCTCAAAGTCCTCAGTGAACTTGGCCCCTTGTATAGTAATGGATGCATCTTTAAAAATCCTATGGGAGTGGCCTTAGTCCGATTTGCTATGAAAATACATTAGAGGATGGTTGTAATGGGGCCTTCCCATTTTTACCCATGCATCTAATGTAAGCACATTAACTTTTGCATCTATCAATCAATATATTACTCAATAGCCACCCATCCACAACAGCATTCAAAGTGATTTCTTTGTCATAATCAGGCTATGAGGGGGGAGATTTGCATGCAAGAATCTATCATCCATGGTCTCAATACTTACGTGTGGAGTGTTCCCTTTCAACCAATCTTCCCTAATAGTGGAATAATATTCTCATGGCACAACATCTTGAACACCTCCCTTAAATCATCTAGCATCAGTTTGGACTATCTCTGTTTACTTTCTTTTTCTCTATCTTTTGCAATTTCTCTTTAAACACTATATTTCACCTTGAAGATTCCTTAGAACTTCCATGGTTTCCTGATAAACCTCCTTCTAAGTAGGATTTGGTACCGTGCATGAAGAACCTCCTCCTAGTAATGGTAGGCTTTTTTTGCAAATACCTTCTCATAGCGTGTGAAGCTTCAATGTGTGTAGTAATCTTCACTTGCAATGCCTCAGGTCTGCCACCAACTTGGGCATCCATTGATTTTCCATAGCACAATGTATATTCTAACCATCCCGACCCTTTTTTTCTTGTCTTATTTTGCTTACTTAGATGCTCATATAAGTCTGGGAACTCCTCATAGTTATGGTTCTTCCATAGAAAGAACATGTAATATTTGAGGACATTCATGCCTATAGTGGTCAGGAGATCCACACTGTATAAAATGTTCCACTGAGGAAACTCACTTCTTCCTCCACCATCATGGCCTCGGCCTCCTGAATCCACCATGATATCCTTGACCTCTTCCATGCCCCCCTTCAAAATTCCCTCATTCCTATCATAGCATTTGATTATGATCCCTGATCCTGGTGCTCATTCTTACCCTTAGAGTTATCTGTAAACTCTTGTCTGTCATACTGCCAATATCTATGGCATCATGGATCTGACCAATCAACTGCAGTCTTCGGTATCATGAGTCATGGACCTGCAAATCTTACAGTAGAAAGATACATTCTTCCTTATCGTGTTGTAACAAATGGGAAAAAGTGACTAGCATCATGATTAAATGGAATATTTCACATTCCATCAATAATGAGCATACTAGATCTACAAGGACAACTATCCTTGGTGTGACCTTCTACTTCACAATTTGTGCACCAAATCCCTGAGCACATTTCATGTGCTGAATTTGCTGATAGTTTCTTCAACTACTTTGCCATAGCTGTGATTTGTGCTTCTAGGAATGGACTCACTCCAGTGTCTATGCTTCCAACTACCTCAGTGTGTAAATATGCTTCAAGTGTTTCACGTGTAGATCAGTGTATGTCTTATGTGATAATGCCCTTATAAAAGGTGTAATATATCCTCCAATGAACCATTGTGCATGCTAGCTTAGCATGGATATCATAAGAAAGCTTAGATAAAATGTTTTAAAACAAGCATCATACTCATGAACACTCTTAGTAGTTCCTTGCTTGATATCCTTGAGCGCACTTATACTCTTCTACTCAAACTCAGGGATATAGAACTCTTTAAGGAAAGCATCTCTTCAATGCTGTATAATCTATGCAAGTTTGATCAGGGTCAAACTTCCTATACCAATTGTGTGTGTGTCCCTGTAATGTAGTAGCAAATTGACTTGCCTTGCACTTAGAAGCCATGATCCCTTTTGCATGCCATAATATTTCACACATATGCACATGTTAGTAGCATCTTCTATGCCTCTATACTCTGGAAGATGAAGAGACATCTCCATGTAAATATTATGTGGTTGGTGCGGACCTTGCCCACTTGATCCAGAACCTCCTGTGTTCCCTCCACCTTGAACCACTAGATCCACCAGCTCCTAGAACCATATATACCTCCTGATCCTCCACCTGTAGTGGGAATTGAACCTGTAGGATGTACTCCCCTATGTCCCAATAGTATACTATACTATACCCTACAGTCTGTGAAGCAGTTACTCCACTTCTAAAGTTGAGTCCTGTATTCTGTGCACTTGTATTTTGTGTAGATGATTCACCCTAAGAATGCTCCTCCAAATATCATTGAAGATGTCTTCGTTGCCATTGATGTACTTGATCCCAAACTTACTCCTACTCTACTCCTACTTCCTGGAATTAGCCTTGCTGGTTACTTGTTGTACTAGAATACTAGAAAACCAAGCACAAGGGCTAGGTTTCCAGGTGGATTAAGATGTGACCTGCGGCCCAGGTAT
This sequence comes from Taxus chinensis, assembly GCA_019776745.2. Classification (NCBI taxonomy): domain Eukaryota; kingdom Viridiplantae; phylum Streptophyta; class Pinopsida; order Cupressales; family Taxaceae; genus Taxus; species Taxus chinensis. Next base: position 87,620,365 of record CM034157.1, read on the forward strand.
CTCTTGTTGGACACACTTCTCATGTGAGGCTGAGGAGGTTCTCTATCATGTTTTCCAAGATGGGGGAGTTCCTGATGCTCTAGCTCCACGTCTTCTACATGAGCTTCAAATCCTTCATGAGCCATCTCTCTCCTCAATGCCATACTTTCTACAAATCTCATGTTGCTTCTCTATTTCCCTCTTGCATGCCTCATTATACTTAAGCCACATTTCCTCTCTTTTCCTTTTATGCCACTAGGTCTACCATCTTTCACCAAACCTGTTCCTACCCCCCGCATGGTGAGGTTTAGCTAGCCATCGGTTTACTCTTCCAAGGTTCAAAGTTACCATCAAGATCTTGATTGCCAGTGGAATACCTTACAAATATGTTCCCCTGGGATACATCGTAAAAACTAGAATTCAGCTACCTCTAGGCATGAATAAGTGGAAATTGAGTACTCCAGAATATAACTATTTAGAACACACAAAACCACATTCCACCATACAATCCAAATCAGATCAACATCATAGAGGGCCTGAAATTCTTCCTGCATGTCTAGAAAAGTGTGTGATACCTCCAATTCCAATTGAGATGCATAAGCAAAGCCAACTTCGTATAGTTCTACTGGAAAGATAGCGAAAAATCTCTCATATAAACTGTCATACAAGTTCTGTTCCACCCAAGTGCACACATTAAACTTAGATCCAGTACTGAACCGATTGTGCATATTCTTCTTCCAGATCATGTATCCATTCCTCAACACTTGCTAAGGTCAACTGATACGTCTTCATCACAAACCATCCTGAAAACAACTGAAAAAGAGGTCCCGAAAATGGAACCAATGATGTAACCAAGAATTGTAAGATAACAACCTAGTCGCGTACTGGCACATCACTCAGCCTTAGGCTGAGCGCTCACCCAAAGTGCACAAAGGTACCAGGTCCCTCTTTAGGGTTGTTGTAACAAGATGTTAGCATGATGAAGACATAAACATATAGATTCATAACTAATCCATCATTCTACAGTGCATGCTACCCACAGATTCTATGAAAGACAAACTTAAACAGTAATCATGATGATATTAATAACATGCACTACTCAATTACACATAGAATAACACTTAGATTCAGCCAATATCTCCATCTATTAAATAAATATAGAAACACATTAAGTCTTCGTACAATTTATACAAGGTATCATATGGTCATGTTACCATATTCAAAATCACACTCTACATATCTATATCTCTCTACACACTAAACTTTCAAATCTAATACATATATATAGGGTGGGGACTTTCCCTTCACCACTTAACTAACTCCAGAAATAGGTCGCATGCTATTACTAGCCACTCGCCATTTAGAATTATAGGCACACATGCAAGTGCACTATCTATAGTCCTCTTGTTAGTTAACTGAAGTGTCCATTCTATTCTTCGGCTTCTCTCCATGCATAGTGCTTTGAACCACTGATTCTAAAAATATAGACAATGCATGGCGTGCAAGTCTCTCTGCTTCGTTGATGTGTTCCGCATGCCATCTTCCAAAAATATATCCTTGTCATACCCAAAATTGGCTGAGTCCTGAAACCTGTCTTGCCTTTCTTTCACATGAGTCCTTTCCGATACGCATGTTCCTTTCAACCTGCGCTCTTGGCCTTCTATCCCACATGAATTCCTTTTGTGATTTTCTTTACTAAGTGCTACGGTTTGACTTGATCGACAATTACAGTGTATGGATATAAAGTCAAATATTTATCATATTAATGACATCATCATTACAGTAAGAAGTCTTTATTCTTAATTCCTCTAAGTCATTAGATTCATCTATAATATACACCTAACTTGGCTCATTGTAAATGGTTGGACATTCTCATCCCTTCCTAAGTACATTTGCCAATATTTATCCATGTTTGTATTTTGAGTTGCAGACCTCTAGATCTGGCTCTTGCATGTAGATATCGGCCTAATGTACCATTGCAAAATATTGTGCATATTTAGAAGTAATAAAAGCATTATTTTTTTGTTATCCTCTTCCTTAAAATGTTTATATTCTTCTTTCTTTCCTCCCTTTTGCATTGTGTGCTTGCGGTGTCATTTTAAATCCCTTGCAGCTCCATTTCTTATTGTGTTTTATGGAATCAATCATGTGAATACATTCTAGTTTGTGCTACATATACCTATCCTTCCTTGATGCCTTCCATTATTTACTATCTTATTCAAAATGAATATAGTGTTCATCCAACTTTCATTGAGTGCAATAATCATCTTATATTTTAGTTTAGTTTAGAATCCTATTCATATTCAATCACAAAAGACAATGCTTTCCATTTATCCCTTGGTCACAATATGGCATTGATTAGCTTAGGTTTTCATTTTCAACATTAGGAGTAGTAGTAAAATAGAAATAGAGTAGAGGAACTGGCCTTCTCTGGAAGGTCCGTCTCAAGTGTGCAAGGTCCCACAACTTGGATAGTCCCATTGTTGACCAATGACTCATCCTTTTAGATCTGAGACATGGGTGCAAGTTTGAATGAACCAATAGTTTTTGGCATGCTTGGTGGGATCAACATTGAAATATTAACTTTCAACATTACTAAGTTTGGGGTGTGATTTAGTGATTTCCAACCTTTTGAGGCTTTTTTCAACACATCTGGTGACTCCCAACACTTCCATATCTACTAATTTCAGCAATTCAAGAGTACCTTTTATGAGAAGAGTACACACAAGACAAAACACTACAGCTGAAGGATATTTTGAATATCTCCATCTTTCACTAAGAAGACACACAAACATAACACCCATGTGCATATCTCCATCTCAGTGCACGTGTGCACACTCATACTCCTCCTCACAATAGAACCTGCACACCCTACCATGGTGCTTCCAACCACCTCCTCCTCTAAGGAACTTTTCTAACTTCACTGGTGGGATTCCTCTCAATCTCAATTAGCATGATATGCCAAGCCACACTCAAGAGTATTCCATACTTCACTGGTGAGAATCAAGTCACCCTTGTTGAGCATATCTAAGATGTTGGCAAATGTGTGCTCTATTTATCTGATCACACATGATGATGTAGTAGTTAGCTACTTGTAGCCTCATTCAAGGGTAAATTACTCCAGTGGTACATGTTTGAGACCTGCATCTATTGCCATCTGGGATGAAGCTCAGTACAAATCTATGCAACAATTTTGAAGAAATGTTAGATCACCTATCTTTAGTGGAGCAACTGACTTCAACCAAGAGGGCACCTAATGAGTAGATGACTGATTTTAATATAAGATTCTAGAATACTTGGGACAAGATCCCTCAAGTGGTAAGGCCTACAACCCAACATACTTTCTTATATTATCTAAAGGATTTGAATAGTTATATTTCAGTCATGATTCAATCCATGGGAGGTAGAAATTTACCTGCTGCTTACAACATTTCAATAAGGGGAAAAAATAGTCTCATTTAGGTGGGAAAGTTATCTCCTAGAATGCCTATGCCCTTATTCCTAGAGATGTCTCCAGCACCCCACCCTTTTATTGCCCATGGTCCTGAGTACAGAGCAGTGCAACTAGTTGCATCCAATGTCCTACTCTCCTGTGCACATAGAAAGGAAGATGAAGAATTGAAGACCCTAATTAGAAACTTGTCAAATAAGGTCATATATTTGGAAAAGAAGCAGGTGCAAGCCTTTAAAATACAGTTTTAAATAGGTGCATAACAAAAATAATCAGCCTTGGCGAGAATCAGTATGGAAACTAAAGATACATGGGTAACTAATAAAATGACAGATGACATGATAATGCACACTTTCCTTTACAAGTTGTTCCTCCTACACAACCTCTTCCAGTGCCAACTAGCACAAATCAAGCACTTTTCCTATTTCAGAACAATATGGCTCAAGAGTTAGAATGGTGATTTCCTTGCAACATGCCTCATAGCCAATGTCACTATGCAAATGATATGCACATGCATAACTATATGATCTAGAATGATTCTAACTGTGAGCCTTCCATAACAAGCAGAACCTGAAAACTAAGAAAATAAAGGCTCCCTTGAAACTAACTTAATGTTCTTTGGTACCAAGGAATTCTGTGCAATCAATCAAGTTATGGAAACTCCTGATAGACCACATGCCAAAGTTTCTAATAATACAAGGTATAAGAAGATAATGCTTGAATCTAAGCATGCAAGTCAACAATTCCAACAGTCACAAGTAGATCTTCAAAATAAAAAGGATGCAGCTAAGGCACCAATTAGTAAAGGCACATAAGTCTTTGCACATAAGGTTCCACGCAATGCTCCTCCTAAAGGAATGTGTACCCATCCTTTGGTAGGTCAAGCCTCTATGCAAGCTAAGGCCCATGCCTCTACACTTAAAAAACCAAGAAGAAGATGAATATTGTGCCTCAAATCCACAAGTCAATGGGTTCCATTCAACATTGTGGACCAGATGAAGAAGACAAAATAAATGTCACAATGTGGGAATCCCTGACCATTCATATCTAACAGTGTGATTATTGCTGCATGAAGCTCTGGCCCAACTTCCGCGTGCTGATCCAACTATCCAAAACCACATGCTCTGTCAATATCTACCACAAAGAGGAGAAGAAAGTAAGTGAAGTTGTAAAACCCCACCCTTCTATATGTCCTTGATCATAGGTAAAAATATTGTGCACAATTTTATGATTGACTCAGGTGCTAATACTTCTATCATGCCTAAGAAGATCGTTGATGTCCTAGGCCTTAAATAAACCCCTTTGTCTAAGGGAGTCCTATAGCTTGATGGATTAACTTATGACTACTTTAGGGATAATCATGCAAGATCTTGAGTTAACCCTCCATGCATGTCCAAGCCTTGACCATAACTCACGATGTGTCAATCATTGACCTACCTCCTTTGTTTTCTCTATGTCCATCAAGAGAATTTACTGCTAAAGTGGGTGGTTACTTGTCCTCTGATTGGTCTCATATGTTATTAAGAACAAGGTATAGTGCCCATTTTAATATACAAGATGAGATAATGTTTTCATATCATGTTGAGTCATGATGACCCATATCCTCTCCAAGCTAATTACCTAATTCAAGAAGAGAAAATTCCAGTTTTTGAAGAGCAGCTTGTTCCTACTCCTCTACTTGAATTAATGTTAGATGAGTGGGCAGAAAGGCATCAAAAATTTGATCCATATTTTTAACATATCGAATATTTTGAAACTGGACTTGGCACTTATTGCATCCTTGAAGAAGAAGCTATTGTACCGCGTGCACTCAAGAAAAATAAATAAGATTTAGGTCTGTGGAAACTTTATTTTGATGGTTATATAATTATAAATGGCATGGGCGTAGGTTTTATTCTCATTTCTCCCTAAGGATGATAAATTATTCTTCATGCATAGGTTACAGTTCACATGTTCCAACAATGTAGTAGAGTATGAGGCATTGGTACATGGTCTTCTTATTACTGAAAAGAAAAAGATCAAGGCACTGCATATTTTTGGGGACATATAATTGGTTATCCACCAGGTCACCAACAAATGCATGAAAAATAATAAAATTCTCTAAGATTATAAACATAGAGTTTGGGACCTCCTTGAGAGATTTGATGCTCTAAATCTATAGGTGGTGCCATGCAAAATGATTAAAGAAATGATCAAATGGATGTCACGCTTGGTTTGTAGTTCTCTCCCTGCTGAGGATTTTGTCAAAGGAAACATGCATCATGTTAAAATGGTAATCATACCATACATTGTAGACAACAACACTAGCTGGTAGGTGTTTAACAGTGACGTGTATATTGTCTTGTTTATTCATAATGAGGATGAGTTCTCTTCAAGCATGCAAGCTAACTTGCATGATGGCTATGGTGACCAAGTTATCTAGCTGAAGACAAAAAAGTTACCTAAAGGGATGGTCACCTTAGAGAAAATGTTTATCCCTGATGATGAGTTCAAGGGTGAAGAAAAGAATATGCGTGTAGCATAAAAATACTACACTCTAGTCACTATTGTGCACTAGAAAAGAGTTGTTTCTCACTAAATCATTGCACACATGATTAACAAGCCTTCATCTCTCTATCATAAATACAGTGATATCTTCTCATGGGAATATGAAAACCTCAAAGGATTTGATCCAAGTGTTTCTTAACACTCCATTGACCTTGATCGTAGCATCAACCACTAGGAAAAATCAAAGGTTAGTTAATCCATGGATAGAGCCCCTCATGAGGAAAGAATTATTCAAACTCTTTGAGGTGAAGATAATATTTCCCATCAATTATTCTACTTAGGTCATGAATCTTGTTCCAGTACAAAAAGAAGAATGGTGAAATCAGACTCTGTGTTGATTTCAGATATTTGAATAAGGCATCATTGAAGGATAATTATCCTTTCCTTATATGGAGCATATTTTGTAGACTAGTGGCTTGGCACACAAATATTTTCTATGCTGAATGGCTATTCTAGTTTCAATCAAATCCTGGTAGAGGAAGAGGATCAATTCAAAATAACATTTACAACTAAGTGGGGAACATATGATATATCAAAATATGCCCTTTGGTTTGTCAAATGTAGGTGCAAGCAAAATTTCAGTGCACGCCATGGATATTGCCTTTAAAGGATATATCAATGAGTTCATCTTGGTTTACCTAGATGACATCACATGTCTTCTCAAAGAAGAGTATGGATCACATGCACATCTAGAGAAAATATTTGTGAGGTGCAGAAATTTTGGGGTGTCCCTTAACCCCAAGAAGTGAAATTTTTCTATGGCACAGGGAAAGCTACTAGGCCACGTGGTTTCAAAGGATGGCATTGCAATCAATCCTAAGTGCATTTCAGCCATCCTGGCTCTTTCCTTACAGGCACACAAGAAATCCTTACAGTCATTCATCGGTAAAATCAACATTGTTAGGTGCTTCATTCCTAACTTTGTAGGACTGGTTAAGGCCCATCACCCTCATGCTCAAGAAGGATACAAACTTCAAGTGGAAAGTAGAAGGAAAAGAGAGCTTCTACAAGATAAAGTAAGAAATTTCTTGTGTGCCAACACTCATCAACCCAAATTATTCCAAGGATTTCATCCTTTATGCTTATGTGATGATGCAAGTGTTGTTGTTGTCCCAACATAAGAAAATGAACAAGGACTAGAGTAATTAGTGTCTTTCTTCAGTCAGACACTGAAGGATTATGATTGAAATACAATCACATGGAGAAATAGGTCTACGCCATCATACGTGCACTCAAAAAATTCAAAAGTATGCTCTCCACAAATCACATCAAGGTGTTAGTTTCACACTGTAAGTGTCAAGAGAATTCATCATGGGAGAAGAAATAGTGAGAAAAGAGCATGATGGGTGACCAAAATCATGGATATGATGTGACTATCAAAGCCACAAATTTGGTAAGAGGTAGCACACTCTGCAAGCAAATTGCTGAGGATGCATAGAATGACAGAGAATTCTTTTTTTTGATGAAGAGCTCTCATGCACAGAACTTGAACATAATAAATATCCTGGCACATGTGATTAGATTAAGGACATGATCACATTCCTTTCTGAGGGAACATACCCTCCAGTTTAAATAAAAATCAAAGAGAAGACATCTAAGGTTGTAATCTATTCCCATGTCACTGATTGATGGTATTCTATTTAAGAAGAATCTTGATGGCATGTTGTTGAGATGTATTGATGGCGTGCAAACCCAAAAAGTGTTAGCAAAATTTCATGATGGATCATTCGGTGGACACTTCTCTTCCAAATCCTACAACAATGAAGATTATGATGGCAGGATTGTTTTGGCCTACCTTGTTTGTGGACGTGCACAAGTGGATCACAAAATGCAGAGAATGCACTTTTATTTTCAGGTAAGAAGAATATTGGAAGCACTTCCCCTATGACCTATACAAGTGCATCAACATTTTGCGCAATGGGGTCTTGAATTCATAGGCATGATCAATCCTCCTTCAAGCACTAGGAATAAATGGGTTCTGACATCTATGGATTACTTCACTAGATCGATAGAATCCGTCGTGCTCAAAGAATCAACCGAGTCAGTCATTTTGGACTTTCTCGAAGGCATAGTGACAAGTTTTGGCATTCCTCATACCATTATCTTTGATAATGTAAAGGCCTTCCTTGGTAATAAAATCATTGATTGGACTCTTAGTCTTTGTATATATTTAAATATTTCTTCCAACTATTAGCCACAGGGAAACGGACTGAAGAGTTGATAAATAAGAACCTGATCAAGATTATGAAGTGGATAATGAATATCAACCAAAAGTAGTGGCATACAAAGGTCTCATGCGTGCTTTGGGTAGATATAATCACAATGAAGAAGGAAATTATAACTTCACCTTATAAGCCCGTCTATGGTAAGGAAGCTAGAATCCCCTTGTCTCTTGATTTTCCTTAATTTGATCTTACAAAGCAATTAGAGTTTCAGGGTGTAGACTAGAGAGAAATCAGAATGGTAGAGATCATTGAACTTGAAGAATCAAGGAAATCTACCATGATCAAGCTAGAACAACATCAACAAGTAACAAAGAAATGGTTTGACAAGAAGGAAAGATCCCAAGCTTTGTTGAAGATTTTGTCTTAAAATGGGATGATGACAGAGCTAAATCAGGGTGTCATTCAAAGTTTGATGCACTTTCGAGTGTCCCCATACATAATCAACTCAAGTAAGAGGACAAAATTCTTTTGAGTTGTTTCATATTGATGGAGGGGTGCTACAAATCCCATTCAATGGGATTTATCTCAAACCCTTCCATTAATTTTGTTGCATCATTTTGTATATATTAGAATAGTTTCCATTCCTCTAAGTGCATTACATGCACATTATCTTTTGTTTACATAGTTCTTTCCTCCCGTATACTTCTTACATGCTGTTGGTCGTCAAATAGGACTTTTTAGAGAGCAACAGACAGGGGACGAAAAGTCCCTCCTCTTTGATGGGAGAGGTTCCCTTATTCTGAAACGAACTTATTTACAAATGTACAGAATGTTGTTTTATGGTTAAACTTGGATATTACGAAAGTGCTTTCCACAAGGATCATCAGTTACGCAAGGACTGAGGAAAGGGAATAAGAAGATGAGCAGAATAGCAACATTCAGAATTATAGATAGCAGAATAATTCTTCGTGTATGCGAAGCTTCAAAGGATTTAAGACAAGATCATTTAAATGAGATTAAATTTAAAGACACAAAGTTCCATAAATAACCTTCTTCATATTTATAAATCAAGGACACAAAGTTCCTTCTTGGTTGTACAAGATCACTGTATTGGCAAAACTGAATAGTATGCAAATCAGAGAGACTAACGAGTTAAGAACAAAATGATCTTCACAATATTAAAGGAAAACACAGAGATAACGGGAATCAGATAGACAAAGAATGAAAAAGCCCTTTTGTATTGATTTCTTTAAGATCTATTTACACTTTCAGTAAATATTCCAAGTTCTTCCTCCTTCTAAAATGGCGTAGAAATGCCATTATATAGATTACAAAACGGTTACTCTTCGTAACCGTTTCTTTTAACCAAAGAATAGTTAAGGGCCGCCAGTTACAAAACCTTAACTGATTACAAAGAATACGAAAAGAAAGGGAAGAAGAGGGAAGAAAGGAGAAGGAGACAGGTGGCCGGCTACTGGGAGGGACCCACTGTCTTCAGAATCCGCTGCCGGAACCTCTTCAATGACTCAGCTATATCTCTGCCACGAGGGACTGACGTGTTGGTTGCAGAATGAGTCCAAAATCCCAGACATTTCTCCATCTCTTTATCAAACTCGACGTGAGTATGATAGTCTTTGCTTGCTTCTTCAATGGCAGACTGAAGAGAACAAATTTCCTTTATCTTGTCCTTAGAGATGGAGTCTTCCTTGAAAAGATTATCTTTGACAAAAGCTCTGAACTGAGCTTTGATTTCTTGCAAGGACAAGGGAACGCCAGAGTTTTCATCTTGAAGATGACAATGCATATCTTTGAACGCAGCAGCTGCCAGTGTCTTGAAAGCTTCTCCCCTCTGCCAATTGTTCTTCATTTCTCCCACAGCTTCCTCCAGGACTTTGATTTTCCACTCCACGTTGTAGACCCAAGATTTTGACAGATTGTCCTTCGCATCATCGAAAATCTTGCTCGCCAGTAAGATGTTCTCATCTGTCTGTCCCATGAGGCGAAGGTCTACAATGCAACTGCCCCAGAGTTTAAGCTCTTTATCCATTACCCCAATAGCAGCGGACAGCTTTTGTTGCAAATTGTCTACCTTTCCATGTAGTTTAAAAGCTTCATCGATGAAGTTTAGCCCAGCAACAAGCATGTCATCCACCATAGCTTGTATAGCTCTACCATAGACAGAATACTTGTGCATATCTTTGATACTTTGTACTTCATCTTGGCTTAGAATTACAGGAGGTGGGAGAGTAGTCAATGGGGTAGGGTCCAAGACTTTATCCTTGGATAAAAGAGACTTGATGAAACCTGTGAGAATCCGGGCTTGTTCTTCCAGCTGTTCAATAGTCTGATGCCCTTTCTCTACCCTTCCAATGACTCTTGTGATTGTTTCCTGGAGGTTGTGAATTTCACCTTCAGGAGTAGACTCTCCCATAGCGATCCTAGAAATCTCTAAGTCAGATGTCAGCAAGTCTGATTCTAACTTATCCACTGTAGGCTTAGCAATCTCCAAGAACTGCTGACCTTGGGCATCAGACACAATTCTGGAGGTGGTTCTGGCTTTCTTGGCACGAGAAGGAGTGGTGCCCAACAAGGCTGCTACAGCATCAAAATTTGGTCCTAAGCTTTGAGAGGAGGATTTCCTCTTCCTTTTGTCCACCAGAGGTTGCACCCAAGCAAAAGAGGAAGAAGAATCTGCAGGAGGGGCAAGGGGACCAATAGACAGGGAGCTCATGACACTCAGGGTCTGCACAGCTGTTGACTCAAGCTGAGACATGAGTAGAGCACTGGAGGCAATGGCAGTAGAGGAAACAACAGCACCCAGAAGTTCAGAGCTCTGGACCTCTTTGTCCTCATCTGCTGGGTCTTCAGGTACATTTGCAGGAGTGGGCATCTCACTTTCTTCACTTTCACTGAGAACAATGATGTTCTCTGGCCCTATAGGCAACTCTACCTATTTTCTTGGAGGATCATTCTCTGTAGGTTCCTTCTTTACCTCTTTTAGTTTCTTCTTGTATACCTAGGTAGATGGAGAAGGAGTAGATTCCACAGGTCCCTGAGCTGTTGAGGCAGGAGGGGTTTTCACTGGTGTTCCAGACTCTGGAACTGATGCCTCTCTTATGGGCGTCGAATCACCTTTGGAGCTGGATTCTCCTGAGTGCCTCTTGGATTCTCGGATCTTCTTACTGAACCAGACCCTAGTCCTGATTAAGACTGGAGCAATAATCTCAGCCAGATCATCTCTCTCTTTCCTGCTCCAATCCAGGTCCTCCAGAGGGGTGTGCTTAATCACATTTTCATACTCATAAGAGTATAGCTCAGAATTGTCATCCTGGAGACCTTCAGGGACTTGGTACAGACTAAGTTCTTGGATCAATTACAGGGAGAACCTGCCACAATGCCTTCTTCTGGCTTCAAAATCATCTGCACAGTCAGCCCAGTAGTCTTCCGTATCCGCCCTATGATGATAGACTATCTTGATGTTCTGTTCAATGAACTTCTTCAAGTCAAAACAGGTTCTTGGCTTGAAGAAATGAACAGTGATAGGGACCAGGGCTCTTTCTATGTTCTGAGCATCCAGATCTGTTTTGCATGTGTAGTTTCCCAGAGAGATAGGAAAGTGCAAGCCAGAAATCTTCTTGTCCCTGCAAGTTCTATGCAACTTGTCTAGTTGCCTGCATATTTCTATCAGTGCCATTTTGTCATTGCAGAACATGGGAAGCCGCAGAGGAGTGCTCTCATAGCCAGTAAGCCTGATATAGGAAAATTTCCTGAATTGAATGAAATAGGCTCCATACTGCGATATCAGACTCATGGATTTGTCTGAAAACCTCCTAGCAGTATCACCTTCGAGCAATCTTACCACGTACATGGTGAAAGCATCATTGACTCTTCTGAAATTCCGATTGCTGGTCTCCAGGGTGAACTGCGGGCAATAGGCATACAATGGATCATCCTTGTGGGCATCCATATAGGAGAAACCAAACCACTGCCTTGATGCTGCTAGGGCATACATTAGATATGAAGTCATAAAGAACTTCTTTGTTTGCTGAACGCTGGATAGCTGCTCGGCCAAATTCATACAGATGATCTCTTCCCAGTTGATATTTTGTGTTCCCTCACACACCATGCTGATGAGCGGGCACATCCAGAAACGGAATTCATTGGTGGAGGGCAAACCCATAACCCGTGCCAGCAAGATTATAAAATCTGACAATTCTTCATTGAAATCTGCTTGGAATAGGGTTTTGGTTAGGCGAGAAGCACCTTTCCTAGGGTTCTTCAACCAAGATTTCGCCACTCGAGCTTTATATTTCTCACTGTCTTGGTCGAACATGGCCTGTGCTTGATCTCGAGAGACGACTATAGCATTGTCTATCTCCGGAATCTTCAGAGCAGCTCCAATGGCGGCAGCGTCCAGCTTGGCAATAAGTTCCCCATGTACATTTGTCAATTCACTCGAATCGGGGTCGAAGTGAGCTCCGCATGAAAGTACAGTATCAGCACACTGCACTGAGATAGGGAATCCTCCGGCGAAAGCTAGACCGCTATCATTAATCATCTGTGCCATTGGTGTAGGGTTTGCATCTGTCATTCTTGACCAGAAATCGCCGAAGTCGAGATGACGAGCTTCGCTATCTCCGATATTGCTAACGGCAGACTCAAGTGGAGAAATTTGCTCCTGTCCCTAGAACTTGATCTTCATATTGATAGATTAGAGCTGCAACCTTAACTCGGATAGGAATTACAGAGAAAAGGGCTATACGGGCAGGGAATTAGATCGCAAGGGTTTGAGCAAAGATAGCAAGGAAGCAATGTGGGAAATGCAAAGGTGGTATGCTTGTTATATAGCCGTTTGAGGAGCGGAATGAATTTAATGCGCATTGAATACACAACCACCAATTTGAAAAAGCATCATATTCGGAATGAGCGGGAGAAGCTAAGTGTGAATGACACTTGGTACGCTTGGGACAGGTGAGACGCGAATGCGCGAAAAACGCGGCTCGGCCGGTTCGGGCGAAACAGGGAGAGGACGCACAAATGTATTTGGGACAAATGGGATGAAAATGTGTGAAGTACGCGATTCGGATGTTTCGGCCGAAATTGGAACAGAGGGCCCGATTGGACTTGGGACATTCGGGAAAAAAGTTCCGAAGTACGCGACTTGACCGGCTCGGGCGAAAATGAGACAGGGCGCATTTTTGAGAATGGGACATTCGGGACGAAAATGCGCGAAGGACGCGTTTCGGGCAAATCGGGTGAAATTGGAACAACTTGCATTTTCTAATTTGGGACGAAGAGCTTTGAGGTACGCGACTCGGGAGTTTCGGCCGAGAATGGGAAAGCTCGCACTTTTTAACTTTGGGACAGTTGGGACAGGAAAGTGCGAAGTACGCGGGAAGGATGATTCGGCCGAAATTGGAACAACACGCAAAATAAGTTTTGGGACACTTGGGACAAAATTTTCCGACGGGCCCGAAAATGGGACAGCTTCGGGGATTTCGGCCGATCGGGGAACAGAGTGCATTTTCGTACTTGGGACAGATGGGACAAAAAGTTCCGACAGGCCCGAAAATCACACAAAATGACCCAAAACACAGATTTCTTCGATTTCACGACTTAGGTACCTCAAAGAAGAACTCTTGAGACTCAAAATTTTGATATTTTACTCTTATCAGAGCGGGGAATCTTGAGTGGACAACAGCTGGCTCCTTCTGGGGATGACTTGGTATAAATTCATGGAATGAGACAAGGCAAGAACTTAGATAACTCGGTGAAGCAGACCAGTGCCTTATCCATTGGGCAACGGAGTCAAAAACAAACCAACACAGAGGGCAACACACACAACGGAAGGGAAACACACCAAAAGCAGAAAAAGCAAAAAACACTGTACATAATATACAAAGGGACTCCCTAGTCACCTAGGACTTGAACAACTTCAAATACTGCCCACTATAAGGAAGTGGGAGGGGAGAACCATCCATGTAATCAAGATAGAAAGAGTCCTTACCAGCAAAGTGTCTTATCTTGAATGGTCCGAGCCACAGGGAATCAAATTTTCCATGGCTGCCACGAGGTTCATGTCTTTTGTCCCATAGCAGCACGGTATCTCCAACTTGGAACTCTCTGAACCTAGCTTTCTTATCGAACAGAACCTTCACTTTCTGCTGGTGAGCAGATATTCTGTCAGCAACCTCCAATCTATTCTCGTTCAGTTTGTGCAGGTACATGATTCTTTTGTCCAGAGCATCACTGAAACTAGTGTCTTCAATGGCCTTCATCAGGTGCAAGGCTGGCAGTTCCACTGTCACTGGCAATTGGGCCTCTACTCCATACACTACTTGAAAGGGGGACATTCCAATGGCTCTTTTAGGTGTGATCCTGTCTGCCCAAAGAGCATCATAAAGCTTCTTATGCCAGTTTCGCTGAGACTCATTGACCAACTTCCTTATGATAGTCACCAGATTTTTGTTGGTGGATTCTGCTTGTCCATTTCCTTGGGGATAATAATCTGAAGAATGAGCCAGAGAGATGCCATACCCGTAGCAAAAATCCATGATCTCAGTTGAGGAGAAGTTCGAAGCATTGTCTGCTACAATCTTGTTAGGTACACCATACCTTACCAAGATGTTCTCTTTGAGGAAGTTGCATACAACTTCAGAAGTAGTGCTCTTGACCGGAATAGCTTCCACCCATTTGGTGAAGTAGTTAGTGGCAGTTAGCACATGCGTGTGGCCAGCACTAGAAGCAGGATTCAGTGTACCAATGAATTCTAGGCCCCACTGCTGAAATGGTTCCTCAATCACAACCGGCTTGAGAGGAAAAGAGGCCAATTTAGGTCTTCCCACAAAGGTCTGACAAGCCTCACATTTATCCACCCACTTGGATGCATCCCTGAACAAAGAAGGCCAGTAATATCCTCCCCGGAGTATCTTGTGAGCTGTGACTGTTGATGAATAGTGCCCTCCACATGCTTGATCATGAAAAGCTGAGAGCAACTTTCTCTGCTGCTCCTTGTCCACACACTTCAGAAATCTCCCATCTAAACCACGCTTGAACAAGGCATTTTCCCACAGTACATATTGCGCTGATCTCAATTTAACAGTCCTCTTTTCCTTGGTAGTTAAATGAGAGGGGCATTCCCCATAGGTGATAAAATGGGCAATGTCAGCAGTACCATTCATCGACTGAACTAAGGAATAGAACAGTAGGGATGTCATCTTTCTCCTCCAGCAACTCATGCTTGGCTCCTTCAGCAATGAGCTCACAAAGACCCTTGCCACGAACCAGCTTGGTCGGTTTGATGTCAATGTCATACTCCTGGACCTTAGCCACCTAGTTTCCCCTCTTGGACCCAAATTCCTGTTGTGTAAGAATTGACTTAACAGTCGTATCTGGAACCAGCACCGTACGGAGTGAGAGTTGAGGATATAAAAGCGAAACTGCTTAACAGCCTTGACTACTGCAAAAGCATGCTTCTCCATCATGGTGTATTTCAGCTCATGATTCTTCAGGATATAGCTCATGAAGGCAATTGGTAGCTCATGTCCATCAGAGTCTTCTTGGGTTAAGACGGCAGCCAGGGTGTTATCTGTAGCATAGCAATAGATGATGAAATCTTTGCTGAAGTCAGGGCAGGCCAAAACTGGAGTTTTAGCAATGGATTTCTTGATACCCTCAAAGGATTCCTTTCCTTCAGAAGACCATCCAAATGTTTGCTTCCCTTTCATCATCTGAGAAATGTTCAGGGTCAACTCTGCAAAATTAGGGATGAACCTTCTTAAAAAATTGATCTTACCGAAGAAGGAATGCACGCCCTTTTTACTGGTCGGGAGAGGAATTTGCTGGATGGCCTGAACTCGTTCAGGATCAATCTTGATGCCGTCCTTTGAGACAATGTGCCCTAATAGCTTTCCTTCTGTAACACAGAAGACATATTTTTTAGGATTCAAGGAAATTCCATGCTCTCGGCATCTTTGTAGAACTGTTTCCAAGTGGTCGAAGTGATCCGCCCTTGTCTTTGAAAACACTGTCAGGTCATCAAGGTATATGACAATACATTTTCCTTTCAAGCTTCCAAAAGCCAGATCCATAGCTCTCTGGAAAGTGGCACCAGCATTAATCAGCCCAAAAGGCATTCTCTTGTAGGCAAAGGTACCCCAAGGAGTGGTGAAGGCTGTCTTGTGTTGATCAGCAGTATCAACCTCCACCTGATTGTATCCTGAGAATCCATCAAGCATAGATAACATCTCGGATCCTGTTACTGCTTGCAAAATCTGATCCATCATAGGTAGAGGGTAGTTATCTTTCAGAGAGGCCTGGTTCAGGTTCTTGAAATCAACACAGATGCGGATCTCACCATTATTCTTCCTAACATGCACAATGTTTGCAATCCACGTTGAATGGTGAATGGGAAAAATGATTTTAGCCTTCAATAATTTCTGAATCTCCTGAAATATAGTGTCGGCTATTTTTGGATTATACTGCCTTTGTTTCTGCTTGAAAGGATTGATTCCTGGTTTGAGAGGGATAGAGTGTTGCATTTCTTTTGGCTTGAAGGCTTTTAGATCTTCGTAAGAATATGCAAGAACATCCTTATACTTCCTTAGAAGATCAATTGCTCTTCTCTTCTCATCGGTTGTGCAACATTTCCCAATATTTACCAGCTTGGGATCAGTAGAACTCCCTATATCAATCTTATCATACTCAGCTGATTGCTGAGGTCCAGTAGAAGCTTTACACTTCACATATCTGTCATGTTTGTCAAACAACTCCTCCAAACTCACCAAACCTTTGGGAATCTTGTTTCCTTTGAGTTTAATGCACCCTTCCTGATCTGTTTCTTCTCCTTGGGTAACAGCTTGATCAGAGGACACACTCTCACGAGGCAGGTTGTCACTTCCCTCAAAATATAGTTGCTCGAAATTCCCCTTGAGTTCCAGGAAGGAAAGTAGATGTTGGTCATCGTTGAAAACTTGCTAGTTATTAGTATTGTCAGGAACACTAGGACGGTGGACCATTTCGATAGTGAACTTATCCTGAGAGAATTTAGGATGGGGAATCAGTAATGACCCTGAGACAGCCAGTGAATCAGCTCTGCTGTTCTTTTCTCTAGGTATTGCTTCAATAGAGAAGGCATCAAGGAATTCAATTGAATCCCAAACCTGATTCCAGTAATGCTTCAGCCTACCGTTTTTTACTTGATAGAGGCTCCTGACTTGCTTCACAATCAACTCTGCATCGCCACGAGCCAGAAGATTCTTTATACCTCGTTCTTTGGCCACCTGCAATCCGAGGATGAGATCCTCGTATTCTGCCGTGTTGTTAGTATTCTCGAACTGCAATTTAAATGAAAAAGGGGATAGGCAGCCTTCAGGTGACACTAGCAGGACACCAGCTCCAGAACCAGCCGAGGAACAACTTCCATCAAATTCCAGAATCCAAACCCCGTTGGGATCTTTGGGTGATACTTTGGAGGGTTGGATTTCATCAGGAGACAGAATCATGTAATTACCATGACCTATGTCTTCATAGAGTATCTGTGCCTTAGGATCATCTGTTTTCTGCACAATATAGTCAGACTGTTTCTCAGGGAGTAACTTCTTCATTTGTCCATTGACAGGCACGAGTGCATGTGACCAGTCCATCTAGATTTCTCCACCCACATCTTTACAGAAGTTCCTAGTTAGCAACATTCCATAGGAAGGAGGAATGTCTGCTACTAGGATGGTAGCCAAGACTTTCTTCTCAGGTAAAGCAGAAAAAGCCACTTGTGCATCTTTAATCCTTCCAACTAAAGGTACTTCCTTACTTTCCATGGAGTAGCAAGATCCATAAGTATGGGTAAGGGTCAAGCCTAAAGCATGAGCTACCTTAGCAGGCATCACATTATCAGAGGCTCCGGAATCTATGACGCAGTTACTGAGCCTATGGCCAGCTATAAGAAGTGTTACATAAAAAGGCTTGATTTTGTCTCCAGGTGAGGTGACAGCAGCTACCAGACTAGGCTGTGGCGCAGAAGGAGGTGTGGGCAAAAGGCCTTTAGAAGTGGTCTTGGAATGGGAATTTACAAATTGGATCATCTTGGCAAAAGCTTTAGGGTGGGTTTGGTAGTATTCGGCTTCTGAAATTTGAACCTTAGTCTTTTTAAGATGATCAACAATATCAAAGGATCCAGAGGTGGATGGGCCATCATCATTTGGAATTCTAGGCTTATCAATTCTGGGAGAAAAAGAAGAAGAAGAAGAAACTTTGGGAGCAGGATTGACAGTACTTACCTTTGGTGCAGATGAGGTAGGAAGAGGAAATCCTCTTTTTGCAATCACGGGAATAGTTGCCGGCTGCTCCTTAGATTTCTTTAAGGGCTGTGTTACTTTCTCCTTCTGCCTCGTCTGTTCTCGAGTCATGACAGCAAATGATTCACTGCTCATATCTGCTACCACTTCATCATAGTTATCTCCATCATCAGTGCCCTCGGTGGTAAAGAAATTAACTCGAGATCCCTCAAGTTCTTCTGCTTCATCATCAAATTCCTCCAGGAACTCCTCACGAGCCTCATCGTCCACATCATCGTCTGGCTCTTCAACTTCACAGGTCGCATTCACAGGAACTTTGACGGGAGGACCTTCAAGTGCCAGTCTTGCGTGGGGAGCTGGAAAATGGTTTCTGGGTTGAAAATTTCTTCTCGGAACGTCTGCATACGGGGCATGTTGAGCTAGTTGTTTCTTTATAGTGACGAGATCATTTGCAAGTTTCTGGACTAATGGATCAGTATTGGGTCCAGAGGTGGAAGAGGAAGAAGCAGCAGATTTAGGTTTGGGGGGATCTCTTTTCAACTTCCCTGACATGATCAGGTCATCCTCGACACTAATAGCCAGTTCTTGATCCAGAATTAACGTTCCAAGATTAGCCCTTCTTAGAGCATAACTGACTTTGGGCGTTTGAGCATTCAGAAAGAAACATTTTTGAATTTGATCAACCGGTCGAGTATTTACAGGAATTTTGTTGATCAGTCTATTGAACCGAGCCACAAATTCTCTCATGGGTTCTGATGGATCTTTCTTTATCTGAGAAATTTGGGCAAGCAGGGCGTGCACATCTTCTGCCAGCTTGAAACGGATTTCGAACTGAGTTCTCATTGTATTCCAGTCGGTGATGGCACCAGCCGGAAGGTGATAGAACCAGTCAGCAGCATTATCCTGTAACGTCTCAACGAACAGTCTTACTGAGACATCTTCATGTCCAACTCCCAAGACTCCGCATGTAACTATGAAGGCTGCAATGTGCTCATCAGGGTGTACTTTGCCATCTCCTCTAAACTTGGGGAAGTTCTTTTGGTTACCTGTAGGTAACTCGTGTAAAGGTTGAGTAAGGGCCAGGGGCCCGACATGTTGACCCCATGGCAATTGTGCCGCCATTCTTGGAAATACAGCTTGGAGGGGAACTTTAACACCAGCAAGGATCAGAGCTCGCAGATTAGGGCTAGCTGGCCGCGTAGGACTTCTATCTCGAACAGGTGGAGTGCTCGTCGAACGAGTTCTTCTATTTGAAGGGAAAGGAAAACCCTGTTGCTCCAGGAGCTGAAACTGAGAATCTTCGATACCAAGGGTCCTTCTCCCTCGGGTGAAACGCGGAGTCGCCAGATCAAAGGATGATCGAAAAAAGTATAGTACTGGAATGCGGTTTTCCCCAGCGGAGTCGCCAAAAACTGTTGGTCGTCAAATAGGACTTTTTAGAGAGCAACAGACAGGGGACGAAAAGTCCCTCCTCTTTAATGGGAGAGGTTCCCTTATTATGAAACAAACTTATTTAAAAATACACAGAACATTGTTTTATGGTTAAACTTGGATATTACAAAAGTGCTTTCCACAAGGATCATCAGTTACGCAAGGACTGAGGAAAGGGAATAAGAAGATGAGCAGAATAGCAGCATTTGGAATTATAGATAGCAGAATAATTCTTCGTGTATGCGAAGCTTCAAAGGATTTAAGACAAGATCATTTGAATGAGATTAAATTTAAAGACACAAAGTTCCATAAATAACCTTCTTCAGATTTATAAATCAAGGACACAAAGTTCCTTCTTGGTTGTACAAGATCACTGTATTGGCAAAACTGAACAGTATGCAAATCAGAGAGACTAACGAGTTAAGAACAAAATGATCTTCACAATATTTAAAGGAAAACACAGAGATAACGAGAATCAAATAGACAAAGAATGAAAGCCCTCTTGTATTGATGTCTTTAAGATCTATTTACACTTTCAGCAAATATTCCAAGTTCTTCCTCCCTTTACAAATGGCGTAGAAAGGCCATTATATAGATTACAAGTCAGTTACTCTTCGTAACCGTTTCTTTTAATTAAAGAATAGTTAAGGACCGTCAGTTACAATACCTTAACTGATTACAAAGAATACGAAAAGAGAAGGAAGAAGAGAAAATAAAGGAGAAGGAGACAGGTGGCCGGCTACTGGGAGGGACCCACTGTCTTCAGAATCCGCTGCCTGAATTTCTTCAATGACTCAGCTATATCTCTGCCACGAGGGACTGATGTGTTGGTTACGGACTGAGTCCAAAATCCCAGACATTTATCCATCTCTTTATCAAACTCGACGTGAGTATAATAGTCTTTGTTTTCTTCTTCAATGGCAGACTGAAGAGAACAAACTTCCTTTATCTTGTCCTTAGAGATGGAGTCTTCCTTGAAAAGATTATCTTTGACAAAAGCTCTGAACTGAGCTTTGATTTCTTGCAAGGACAAGGGAACGCCAGAGTTTTCATCCTGAAGATGACAATGCATATCTTTGAATGCAGCAGCTGCCAGCGTCTTGAAAGCTTCTCCCTTCTGCCAGCTGTTCTTCATTTCTCCCACAGCTTCCTCCAGGACTTTGATTTTCCACTCCACGCTGTAGACCCAAGATTTTGACAGATTGTCCTTCGCATCATCAAAAATCTTGTTCGCCAGTAAGATGTTCTCATCTGTCTGTCCCATGAGGCGAAGGTCTACAATGCAACTGCCCCAGAGTTTAAGCTCTTTATCCATTACCCCAATAGTAGAGGACATCTTTTGTTGTAAACTATCTACCTTTCCATGTAGCTTAAAAGCTTCATCGATGAAGTTTAGCCCAGCAACAAGCATGTCATCTACCATGGCTTCGATAGCTCTGCCATAGACATAATACTTGTGCATATCTTTAATACTTTGCACTTCATCTTGGCTTAGAATTACAGGAGGTGGAAGAGTAGTCAATGGGGTAGGGTCCAAGACTTTATCCTTAGATAAGAGAGACTTGATGAAACCTGTGAGAATCCGGGCTTGTTCTTCTAGCTGCTCAATAGTCTGCTGCCCTTTCTCTACCCTTCCAATGACCCTCGTGACTGTTTCCTGGAGGTTATGAATTTCACCTTCAGGAGTAGACTCTCCCATAGGGATCCTTGAAAGCTCCAAGTCAGATGTCAGCAAGTCTGATTCTGACTTATCCACTGTAGGCTTAGTAACCTCCAAGAACTGCTGACCTTGAGCATCAGACACAATCCTGGAAGTAGTTCTGGCTTTCTTGGCACGAGAAGGAGCGGTGCCCAACAAGGCTGCAACAACATCAAAATTCAGTCCCAAGCTTTGAGAGGAGGATTTCCTCTTCCTTTTGTCCACCAGAGGTTGCACCCAAGCAAAAGAGGAAGAAGAATCGGTAGGAGGGGCAAGGGGACCAATAGACAGGGAGCTCATGACACTCAGGGTCTGCGCAGCTGTTGACTCCAGCTGAGACGTGAGTAGAGCACTGGAGGCAATGGCAGTAGAGGAAACAACAGCACCCGGGAGTTCAGAGCTCTGGACCTCTTTGTCCTTATCTGCTGGGTCTTCAGGAACATTTGCAGGAGTGGGCATCTCACTTTCTTCACTTTCACTGAGAACAATGATGTTCTCTGGCCCTATAGGCAACTCTACCTGTTTTCTTGGAGGATCATCCTCTGTAGGTTCCTTCTTTACCTCTTTTAGTTTCTTCTTGTATACCTGGGTAGATGGAGAAGGAGTAGATTCCACAGGTCCCTGAGCTGTTGAGGCAGGAGGGGTTTTCACTGGTGTTCCAGACTCTGGAACTGATGCCTCTCTTATGGGCGTCGAATCACCTTTGGAGCTAGATTCTCCTGAATGCCTCTTGAATTCTCAGATCTTCTTACTGAACCAGACCCTAGTCCTGATTAAGACTGGAGCAATGATCTCAGCCAGATCATCTCTCTCTTTCCTGTTCCAATCCAGGTCCTCCAGAGGGGTGTGTTTAATCACATTTTCATACTCGTAAGAGTATAGTTCAGAATTGTCATCCTGGAGACCTTCAGGCACTTGGTACAGACTGAGTTCTTGGATCAGTTGCAGGGAGAACCTGCCACAATGCCTTCTTCTGGCTTCAAAGTCATCTACACAGTCAGCCCAGTAGTCTTCTGTATCTGCCCTATGATGATAGACTATTTTGATGTTCTGTTCAATAAACTTCTTCAAGTCAAAACAGGTTCTTGGCTTGAAGAAATGAACAGTGATAGGGACCAGGGCTCTTTCTATGTTCTGAGCATCCAGAGCTGTTTTGCATGTGTAATTTCCCAGAGAGATGGGAAAGTGCAAGCCAGAAATTTTCTTGTCTCTGCAGGTTCTGTGTAACTTGTCTAGTTGCCTGCATATTTCAATCAAGGCCATTTTGTCATTGCAGAACATGGGAAGCCACAGAGGAGTGCTCTCATAGCCAGCCAGCCTGATATAGGAGAATTTCCTGAATTGAATGAAGTAGGCTCCATACTGCGATATCAAGTTCATGGCTTCGTCTGAAAACCTTCTTGCAGTATCACCTTCGAGTAATCTGACCACGTACATGGTGAAAGCATCATTGACCCTTCTGAAATTGCGGTTGCTGGTCTCCAAGGTGAACTGCGGGCAATAGGCATACACTGGATCATCTTTGTGTGCATCCATATAGGAGAAACCAAACCACTGCCTTGATGCTGCTAGGGTGTACATCAGATATGAAGTCATAAAGAACTTCTTTGTTTGCTGAACGTTGGATAGCTGCTCTGCCAGATTCATACAAATGATCTCTGCCCAGTTGATATTTTGTGTTCCCTCGCACACCATGCTGATGAGCGGGCACATCTAGAAACGGAATTCATTGGTGGAGGGCAAACCCATAACCCGTGCCAGCAAGATTATAAAATCTAACAATTCTTCATTGAAATCTGCTTGGAATAGGGTTTTGGTTAGGCGAGACGCACCTTTCCTAGGGTTCTTCAACCAAGACTTCGCCACTCGAGCTTTATATTTGTCACTGTCCTGGTTGAACATGGCTTGTGCTTGATCACGAGAGACGACTATGGCATTGTCCATCTCTGGAATCCTTAGAGCAGCTCCAATGGCGGCAGCGTCCAACTTGGCAATGAGCTCCCCGTGTACGTTTGTCAATTCGCTCGTAGCGGGGTCAAAGTGAGCTCCGCATGAAAGTACAGTATCAACGCACTGCACCGAGATAGGGAATCCTCTGGCGAAAGCTAGACCGCTATCATTTATCATCTGTGCCATTGGCGTAGGGTTTGCATCTGTCATTCTTGACCAGAAATCGCTGAAGTCGAGATGACGAGCTTCGCTATCTCCGATATTGCTAACGGCAGACTCAAGTGGAGAAATTTGCTCCTGTCCCTGGAACTTGATCTTCATATTGATAGATTAGAGCTGCAACCTTAACTCGGATAGGAATTACAGAGAAAAGGGCTATACAGGCAGGGAATTAGATCGCGAGGGTTTGAGCAAAGATAGCAAGGAAGCAATGTGGTAAATGCAAAGGTGGTATGCTTGTTATATAGCCGTTTGAGGAGCGGAATGAACTTAATGCGCATTGAATACACAACCACCAATTTGAAAAAGCATCATATTCAGAATGAGCGGGAGAAGCTAAGTGTGAATGACACTTGGTACGCTTGGGACAGGTGAGACGCGAATGCGCGAAACACGCGGCTCGGCCGGTTCGGGTGAAACAGGGAGAGGACGCACAAATGCATTTGGGACAAATGGGACGAAAATGTGTGAAGTACGCGATTCGGATGTTTCGGCCGAAATTGGAACAGGGGGCCCGATTGGACTTGGGACATTCGGGGAAAAAAGTTCCGAAGTACGCGACCTGACCGGCTCGGGCGAAAATGAAACAGGGCGCATTTTTGAGAATGGGACAAATGGGACGAAAATGCGCGAAGGACGCGTTTCGAGTGTTTCGGCCGAAATTGGAATAGTTTGCATTTTCTGATTTGGGACGAAGGACACGGAAGTACGTGACTTGGGAGTTTCGGCCGAAAATGGGAAAGTTCACACTTTAACTTTGGGACATTTGGGACAGGAAAGTGCGAAGTACGCGGGAAGGCTAATTCGGCCGAAATTGGAACAACATGCAAAATAAGTTTTGGGACACTTGGGACGAAATTTTCTGACGGGCCCGAAAGTGGGACAGCTTCGGGGATTTCGGCCGATCGGGGAACAGAGTGCATTTTCGTACTTGGGACAGATGGGACAAAAAGTTCTGACATGCCCGAAAATCACACAAAATGACCCAAAACGCAGATTTTCTTGATTTCACGACTTAGGCACCTCAGAGAAAAACACTTAAGACTCAAAATTTTGAAATTTTACTCTTATCAGAGTGGGGAATTTTGAGGGGACAACACATGCGCTATTTTTTTTCTTATAGGTTTCTAGTCATCTTCAGTAGTTTTTTAGTAGTTTGCAGGATTCAAAACAGAGTTTAGAAATGTTTGATAAAGAAACTTGAAAGGGGAGTTCTTCAACATTATAGATCAGAATTTCATATACAAGAAAAATCCATGCCCAATGGATGCTCTAGGCTACCAATATCCTTCATCTAGTACAAATATTCCCCTGAAAATCACCAAAAAAATTATCCAAAATATCTCTCCTAGTTATTTGGATAACTTACAATTACATTCTAGCTTTGAGGTTCTATATTGTAGGATGCATGCACTTCAATTAATCCTTTGGAATATTCCCTTAGTAGCAGATTCGTCATACATCCTTGTACTCTCCTCCTTTCCTTCACCTTTTATTTTCATTTTCCTCTTTCTTCCATTTTCCCCTTGTGCGCACTCTTTGTGATTTCATCTTATTCCTAGCAGTTCATGCACTCTATATGCACACTTTACATTTGCTAAGTCCTTGACATTCTCGCGCACCCCTTTCCTTGTTGTTTCCCATTAATTTCTAATTATTTTTCCCTTGACATAAATTACTTCCTTAGGAATTCCTCCCACATGTGAAACCTTTGTGTGTGCCCTTCCTCTATTTTCCTTATGCACCTTGTTCTTCTGCATGTAATCCCTAGTGCCTTCTTCTGCACCATTCTATGCCACGTGGAATCTAAAAGAAATTAAGAGTGCTACACGCAACCAATCATAACATGCCAAGTTGGGCACTGAATCCTTACAACAAACCAATGGGTGACACATGGAAGAAATAAAAAATTGGATACACAGCTGGTTGACCTTTCAGTCAGTCAGTATGTGCCATGTGTAATTGCATGTTAGAGTAACTTGTAAACTTATGACATCCATAAATATTGTTGTAGGCCTCTGACACGTGTGCCTAGTCTCATTTGAAATTTTATAATGTGGGCTACACTCTAGATCATTCAAATTCAAATTTCAGTGGGATTTAGTAGGTGATAAAAAGGGAAACATCTATTTGGGAATTAATGAAAAGATCTAATTACTCCGACCACATGATTTGATATGGATCTTGCCTCATTTATTATACTACACGCAAAACATGTCTAGAGAAGTGCATTTTATAGATTTTAGGTGGATTTTCATGCATTCATTGGTTGCTATTGGTGGTTGTGATTCAAAATTCAAGTTTTCCATCCTTCTCTTCTCCCTCTCTAATCAATTCATCTATAAATAGAAGAGCTTGGATCATTGTAAAGTTTTTGAAATTTTGGATCTTCTAGCATTTTCTAAGATTTCTCCATATTTGTATTTTGAGTTGCAACTTGTAGATCTAGCTCTTGCATGTGGATGTTGCCCTAATGTGCCATTGTAACAAATTGTGCATCCTTAGAAGTAATAAAAACATTGTTTTGTATCTATCCTCTACCTTAACATGTTTATATTCTTCTTTCTTTCCTCCCTTTTACATTATGTGTTTACTGTGTCATTTTAAATCCCTTGCAGCTCCATTTATTGTTGTGTTTTATGGAATCAATCATGTGAATACGTTCTGGTTTTTGTTATGAATGCCTAGCCTTTTTTGATGCCTTCCCTTTCACTTTTTCTAAGAATAGATAGTGTTCATCCCACTTTCTTTGGTGTTATCACCTTTCTTATTTTATTTTTCCATTTTCATGTTATCCTTCTATCCCTGGTCCCTTAGCATTATTAGCTTATGTTTTCCCTTCAACCTTAGGAGTAGTACTAACAGTAGAAGTAAGTAGAGGAACCAATATTATTCGAAGGTCTATCCCAAGTGCACAAGGTCCCACAATTTTGAGATAGTCCCATTATTGACTCAGCGAATCGATTCTTTCAGATCTGAGACATGGGTATAAGTTTGAGGAACCAACAAGAGTCATTTTTACTATGGACATAAAATTATGCACTTTAGACACTATTTATCCTGGTATTATACTACTATTTAAAAGGTTCTCAAGAGTATAAAGTTCTAATTAATCCCACCTTTTTTCCATCTTTATTTTATATTTTTTTGTCTTTAATGCGTCTTTCCTGTTACTTATCTATCCATTTCGTAACTTCCTCGAGATTCTAGCCCTAATTCCGGGAACCTCACACTATGCTAGGGTGCCCCGGTCCCACTC
This sequence comes from Taxus chinensis, assembly GCA_019776745.2. Classification (NCBI taxonomy): domain Eukaryota; kingdom Viridiplantae; phylum Streptophyta; class Pinopsida; order Cupressales; family Taxaceae; genus Taxus; species Taxus chinensis. The sequence continues at coordinate 87,647,357 of CM034157.1, forward strand.
GGGGTGCCTCGATCTAGGTAAATACCCGTTCACTCCTTTTAGGGTCACTTCTAGCCATTGGTCATCCTTATCTTTTCCTCAGTTGACATTTTTGGTATTAATTTTGAAATTAAACTTGAGATCCCTATAAATAAAAAACTTGTAAGAACATAATGGGGGTCCTAGGTCTTTGCATCCTATCTACTACATCATTTGCATCCACATAGCTCCATACATCCAAGCTAGGAAGTATTCATCACACTCATTCTTAGAGGAGGAGGGATTCTATTCACTCTATTATACTATCTACTTCTTCTATAACTATCATAACTCACTACTTCACAAAGTGTGAATGACACGAGAGAACCTAGGGCATGACATGCACACACTCACTAGAACTAAAACCAAGTCTAAAATGGAATGAAATTCTCAATAATAAGTCCACTAGTTTGGTAGCTGAGATTAGTCGGAACCAGTTTTATTCTTCATGTGTAGGGAGTCATCCAGTTCATTCAGTGAATCAAGCATGACAGATAGAGAGGGTTTCAAATACACTTGCGACACTGTCGAACATATTTTCTAAGCATTTATACTATTCTGAGCACCCAAAATTCAGACTAGGTAACCTCGGGGTGCCCTAATACACTACCAGGTGCCTGTGTCACTTCAGACAGTCCAGATCTACCCTCTACAAGGAACCTGAGTGGTCGTATTCACAACTAGTTACTATTTTTAGGTCTACGACAATATGTCGTAATTATCTAAGTCCTTTCCCATTCTTCTCTTGCACATTAGAGTTTCTATTTTACTTAGGATAGTTTATTTCTATTTATTACATATTACTTTACTTTATTTACTGCATTTATACAACATTTTAGTCTTCCTATTTATATTAACTAGGATTATTATATTCCCATATTACCCTAATTTTAGTTAATAATTTTGGTGAACCCGATGTCTCTTTCTACCCCCCCTCTTAGATTTTTTTTTATCTCTCCCATCGTGGGTAAATGTCATAGAAAGTCCTCTTCCTCTATGTATTATACTACTCTTCAATTTGATCATCATGGTCATGATTTTATCAACACATTTACTAATATCAATTTTTATAACCCTTTCCCATATTTTATCCAATTATCATCTTATGGAATGAATCCTCATGATATTCAATATGCTGCCACTGAATATCTATGCAATATTAATCTTGCAGCTCTAGCTCAATTGGTCGCAGAAGTCAAGGTTATTCCTCCTATCAGTACAAATGACAGTAGCCTTCCCTTATCTCTTATTTATCGATCCATGATTCCATCCCCATCTCAAACACGCACAGATGACCTAGTTCCTACCATTTTCATGGTTGAAAAGGTCCATCCTACTTCACCACATACTATTGTTCTTCCCAATGCTATCATACTCTCCATAACACATACTCCAAAATAGTCAGTTACTTTTCACATTCCTCCTCTTTCTTCCTTTCTTTATGAGATGAAATTCACCGCCATTCTTTGCTAGCTTAGTATAGTCTCTTCCCCGCCATTTGATCCTACCACTACTATTGTGCCATACCAAAGACCTTCATTATCCATTCCTCTCCCCCTCCCTCTCCGCCAACATTCTCCTCCTCTGTACACCCACCTTTCACTTATACTCTCATCATAAATAATTCTTATTGGGAGAAAATACCACTTGACACATCTTTCACAGCCACTGTATTTTCCCACGATGATCTTCTACACCTTGGGTTTGGATTCAATGATCTCCATACACCTTTATATGATCCCCATCTGTATCATGGTTCTGTCATTCTCAATGTTTCCTATGGCCCACACATTTTCAATCTAGTAGTTCATATCACACAAACTCCTACAACTTCTCCACTCATTCTTGGCCAATCATGGCTCGATTATATCAGAGGGAAACTTAATGCCAATCACATTGATATCACCTTTCCCATGCCCTTTGGTGACGTCCGCATTTACAGCAGTTCATTTCTCTGTTATTCACCTAACTACACTATTTGGTATGCCTTAGGATGTCCATTTCCTCCCTTTACAGATGAAAAATATGTCATGGTCATGCATATCTTACACATTCATGGTTATTTTGATGATCAACCACACACTCTTGCTTATCAAGTATCTCATTTTGTCCAGTATAATTTTGATAACTATCTTGATGATTTCCTCGAAGACCTTCCCTTTCCTCTATCCTCTTTCATTAACACCGATTCATCTCTTATTACAATATTCTCTTGCCCCCTAAGATGGTCAATGAGTTGCAATCACATAGTCCTTCCCCTACAACACAATTATATGAAGCTATACACACACAACAAGTTCAGTGCTAGTCCATGGAAGCCACCATCGTGTCTCTACAAGCTACAATTACGCAACTTCAGCATGCTCCTACTCCTCCTATAACTCCTACACCATCCAAATCCCCTATGGGTACCCTTCCTGATCCATCACTTCTACCTTCTCCTTCACCCATTGTCATTCCCTATCATACTAGGCCGCATTACATTTTGGGTCACCTTCTTCATCAGAAACTCATTACATTTCCGTCTACTCGCTATTATCCTCTTTCGCAATAAAACCATATCCTTGATCGTCTATTTTGTCACTACCATCACTTTCATGGACATCATACTAATTATTTCCACACCTTAGATCATGTTATCAGATATTTCCAATGACTAGGACTTCTCTCGTTTAACACCCCACCTCCTCCTATTTTACGTCTAGACCCTCAGGCTTCTACAGTTCGTACGTGTCTGCCTCGCCCTACCCACATACAAGCTCACCACCAACCTATAGTATCATATTCCCTATCTCCCTATACAATTTTCATACCAACATCATCATCTCTCGACCATCCTTCCTATGCATATCAATTTATCCTGATTACACCATCGCCCTCTACTATATCTCTATTGATAGATCATGGCCCTCCATTCACATCACCCCAAGCATCAGTTAAAGGACTTGTGTCCTTTGACCTTCCAAGTTTATTTCTCCTTTCTGATGTACTACCGCTGGGGGACATATGTGCATACCTACCCTCCTCATCCATTCTCTTGTAAGAATACTTGTAGCATCTAACAACTATTTTCCCTTTTATCTCACTCATTTTAACACCCTCATTACCTGATGACACACTCTTGTGATTTGGTTCACACTGGACTATTGCGGGATTACCATTACACTGAACCACACACACCACACATCCTCTATCATAATTTCTATACACATCCCACATCCTACAACATCTTGCACCTACCTCATCTACTACTCATTTCTACATTTTCTATATCATACATGCTACACTAGTCATCATCCTCTATGAGGCTAGTATCATATTTCATTTATACATTCTATCTCTATTCTAGGTCACATTATCCATAGATATAACAAATTATTTTACATGAATCATCACATATTACATAAAGCTTCTTCTACATACCCTACATGTCCTACACTACATGAGCTACATCACGTACCTATCCATCATCTACATGCTACAATCGATTCCATTACCGATGGGTCTAGTTTTATCATCAATGCATCTTCTATCTACACCTATCATCACATCCGTTACATTTTACATCGTATCTACACATCCTATTCACCATTTGGGTCACCTGCACTACATTATTTTACACACTGCACTCACTACCATATGACGCACTCTAGTCCCTCATTCCATACTCGAGCGCCAAGGGTTTACTAATCAAATGGACCTTCCCTACATGTGACATGTCACTATACAAAATCTATTGGACTATTTTCCAACACTCTAGGTTATATCATCACCCACACATATCTTCACGTAGTGATATACACCTTAGGTTAAATCACCACTCCCTTCATTTGATTCTCATTATTATCTTACATCCTATCATCACTTATTCTACTATATAATTATATGAAATTCTAGTACATCATCATTTATCCCACTCATCTCTTAGTGGTATACACTTTAGGCTAAATCACCAGCTCCTTCACCTTACTCATCACTTAGTGGTATATTCTTTAGACTAAATAACCACCTCATCCTTATTTATCCCATAGTGGTATACACTTTATGTTAAATCACCACTCCCTTCATCAAATCCAGTTCTCATCCTACATTATTCTATTACATTATCATTCATCCTACTCTTCATTTAGTTGTATACGCTTTAGGCTAAATCAACACCCTTGCCTCACTCATTACCTAGTGGTATACACTTTAGGATAACTCACCACCTACCATTATCCACTATCTACATTTATACACTTCATACACCCTCATCACCTATCTCGTAGTGAAATACACTATAGGCTAGATCGTCACCTTCTCCTTTCATCCGGTTGTGATATAAAATTAGGGATAAATAATCACTCCCCCACACCCGCTATATAAATATATCCTTCATCACTTGATACCTCTCATCCCATAGTGATATATGCTTAGGGATACATCATCACTCATCTATTCAAAAAATTCATGGTATATGTTTACCCTATAAGATCCATGCACATCATCTCCCCATGTCACATTTCATCACTATCACATACACAAAATCATCACAACACATTAAACAAAACCAACACTACTCGACCATTTCCTGATGACGAACTCACGTTTATGGTTCATTATTCATTTTTGAGGGGGGGAAAAATGAATCTCACTGCATACAATTACATACACTTAGGGGGCACATTGCTCCTATCATTCCATATTGTATTCCATTCCATCCATCTAAAACATATTACATGGTCTTGGTATATTTAATTTTTCTTAATAGTGCTTTACATGATCACTTTAATACACCTGTTAGACTTCTTTCTTATTTTTCATTATCATACACACATGCATGTTCACCTATTTGTTTGGTGTGATCACAGATACAAGACTTTACACGTGGCATGGATGCTTTCCTTCTACCCCTACTATACCAGTCATTGGGGGCATCCTTCCCTTAATTTATTTATTTGATTGTGAATTTTTGATAGATCAATTATCCTTCCCTTGTCTCTACTTAATTTGATATAAAAATAGAGTTCTCCTAACAATTATCAAAACTCTCTTACTATCTCTTGCCTTCGCTGAATATCTTATCTCAATTCATGGTATCTATCTTCCAACCTTCTTTCTTTATCTATATTTCCAATTGGTGTATCAAATGTCACATGGAATGACATCCGCTTCAGGGGGTAATCTTCTTTGGGTTTCCACGTTGGTTAGGGGGCATCTCTTTATTTGGTGTCTTTTCATAACTATCATTTTTATAACTATTTTTCTATCTTTAATATTTCTTAATCTATGATCTACCTCTAACTATTCATAACTTCTTCTATTCTTATTTTTCCCTTCTTTCCTATATTGGCCCTCTTATCTATCTCTTTCCTCATTCTTCTCTTCTACAATTTCTATCTTTTCCTCATTTTTTAATCTATATTTTATTTTTATTCCTCCTTCTCATCCGCTATCTCTACTTTCTCTCCAAATTCCTCTAACAAATTTCTCATAACATGAACTTCTTCTTCTTCTTATATTCTTCTCCTCTCTCTTTAATCATCAATGGGGTACTTTTCTCCTCTTCTTTCCTTATTTATAATTCTAAAAACTTTGTAAATGTTGGTCATAAACTATCTACTAATTGTTGTAGATCCTTTGCTAATATTTCTTGCCTCGTTATTGATTGCAGAATTAGACTCTCTACAATATATTGTACCACGAGATTTCGTGGGGTAACAAAACCTAACTAGTATCCGCAAGACGCAGGTATTATAGTGAGACTTGAAGTGTCTGCCTCCATTTCTGGGTGAGCCAATTGCTGGCCTCCACTTGATGTGGGTGAATCTACTATTTTCTCTACCTTCTCTTCTCCTTTCTTAATCTTATTCAATCTCTCCTTTCTTTCTTTCATCTTCTTTTCTCTCTCTTCTCTTTCTAATTTCTGTCTTTCTACCTTTTCTTTTAAGTTCTTATTTTATGCGGCTAATCTCTCTCTCTCTCTCTCTCTCTCTCTCTCTCTCTCACATTCCCTTCATTTTAACTATCCCCTAATATTTTTTAATTTTCTTAATCCTTCTCTTCTAATCCTCTAACTTTTCTATCTTTTTTAATCTCATTCCAGCCTATTTCTGCCACTACAACCAATACCTCATTAATTATGATTAGTCATGATTCTTGTATCACCCCTTTTACATCTGCCATCTTGCGGTGCTTATCCCCTTAAAGGAATTTTTCTGCTTCTCTAATTAATCCTTTTTCTATCATTAGCAACTTGATTAAGAATGGAATTGATTGAAGAAAAAAACCATGGGATCCATTTAAAACTTCTTGTTTCTTATTCTCAAATATTTTCCAACCCTATATTTCCCACATGATTATGAAATAATTTAGTGTAGTCTCATACCAATAGTCAATTTCTCTAGTCCAAGGTTTGTCTAGGTATTTTACTATTGTTAATTTTTCTTGCAAACAACTCAAAAGGTTGTCTTAAGTACATCCATGTCCATTCTATCCTCTTTACATGTGCTAACAAACAAGGCCACAACCAATGAAGAAAATAATACCAAAATTCTTCTCCGAATTCTCCAATTTTTTCTACTTCTACCGCTTTAGAGGTGATTTTCTATCTTTTTGATTCCCCTTTCACAAATATGTTGATATGCTTTTACAAAAAAAATTCAATTTCTAATAATGCAGGTTTCCAATATCCAAGTGGTGAGATATTTCCTGACATCTACTTAATACAAGAAACCTGGGCTCAGACACCAAATGTGGACCTAAAACCCCAACGGACTTGTGAGTTTTAGGCATGGATTGATCAAGGTTAAGGATGTACATGTGAAATATACCACCACTACACTAAGGATAGAAAATTAAATAACAATATGAAATATAATTTAATGCTGAAACTTCAATCTTTATTCATAAATAAAAATTCATTACATCAATACATATACATATTTTTCATTCTAACTCTCTTTGTCTCAAATATGGCACTCTCACATAAGTCTTTCGTAAGACAGACTTTACATAATACATTTATTACAATAAATATACAAAATAAAATATATTTCAAAGGTCACTTCCTTTTACTCATGCCTCTGTCAGATTCTGACATGGTTTGGCATTATTTATCTTCAATCCATGACATCTTATTAGCTTCTACGAATTTCCCTACTTCTTTGTGGCTAGATTTATTACATCGCGTCTATCACTATCACTTCGTAGCCATGTGCCTAAACTCGTACCAAAACTAATGTTTTTGACTCCCATTCTCTTAGAAACAAGGAGACTGATAATAAAATCTTCATACTCTACCCCAATGTTAGTGCATTAGAATTATAATTTGAAAGCAAAGGGGATGATCTTTCCTTCTAGAGAAGTTAATATCACCCTTGCACTTGCGCCATACTGAAATTTGGATTCAATATATTAGAGTGTCTAATAGTTAGTGGGGAGAATGGACCCTACGTTATTTTTGTGATTTTTTTCTCATACCTCTAAAATTTCTACCATGCATATATCTATGAGATCATCAATCGAAAGAGAGGCTAGACCAAGAATAGTTCTAATTCCTTCCAGGTCAAAGGGGAGAGTTATAATTTTGTAAGATTTATATGATTTCCATTGTGTTTTTTGTGGACATGGTTTCCACAGATCCAATCTTATTCTCACTTATTTTTTTTGCTTTGATTATTTTTGGTTCATTGACCTCAAATTTTAGAGCCCACTTTGTGGTCACAAAAAATTCCTTTGAAGGAGATGCTTTTTTTAGTTCGTTTGTGGGGAAATAAAATTAAGAATGAACTTTGGATTTATTCTTGAGGTTTTATAGGTGTATGTCAAAGGGTTTACGACGCCCTTTAACGATGAAGACCTTACCCAAATTGAGGAATCTAATCTCTTGGAATAAAGTGGAAGGAATGGCCTTCATCCTGTGGATCCATGGTATCCCCAAGAGCATATTCTATTTTGTTTATTTATTTATTATGTAGAATTAATTAAAATTGTTTTTGATCTGATGGAAACTATAAGAATTATGCTTCCAATTAAATTATCTTTGAGACTATCATATCCTTGCAATGTATTTCTAGTAAAGGAGAAATTGGTCTCCACATATCCTAAATTTTATAAGAAAGAGAAGGGTAATACGCTCATAGCAGCTCCATCATCAATAATGGATCTCTTAATGAAATTAATATTGTTTCGCACGGAATGTCTCGGCTCTGCAGAATAGACTTGCTTCTATCCTATCATTCCTTTGAGAAACAGATAAGGGTTAGGGCTAGGAGGAATACCTGTTGAATGTTGAGATGGTGTGCGCGTACCGTAGAGAAAGATCAGATCGACTGCGAAGAACTCCTTTTTGTCTTGGAAGGACTACCTGCAAGTAAGAATACAAGACCACCAGATTTTAATTAGACAATAAATGAGGGATCTACCTTAGGCCCAGGAAATATAAAAACTTCCTTTCGAAGGTGGTCAGTTCCCCTTTTAATACGATTTAACACAAATAATAATAAAGAAAGCTATTTCAAAATCATGATTTAGGTATCTCGTTACAAAGCAATAGAAGCTAAATTATCAATAATAAAGCGTCACGTTGTTTGTTCGGTTACTGGTCGTTGATATGTTCAGGTTGAGTTAGAGGGATAAACCAGACTGGATCTGAGGTTGTTAGGTAGACAAATAGGCGAGAAAAAGGTTTTGGGGTATAAGTCACAGTGGACCGACGCCGGTCACTGGATAACCGACCACGGTTAGAGAACCGCTGCCGGTAGGGGATAAACGATACCGGTAGGGTCAGCAATCTAAGTGCTTCTGGATAGAGGTTGGTTGCAAGGTGATTGTGGGGTTATTAAGATTGGGGGATGGCTGAGGGGAATGATGGGAGGATAGGGAAGACTCAGAGTGTGGTAAAATGGCCTTCTGGGCAATATCAGGATGTATGGGTGAAGGTTAAGTGCAGTATGTTGCTGGTAGTAGATCTAGGAATAAACTTATGATTACTATTAATCAACAAGTTCAAGAAAATGGTGCTTAGAAACATATAAAACACTACTTACTCGTCCCTGATGCAGATGCAGGTTTCAGGACTGTGATGATGAAGACAGGACCCAAGTTGGATGATCTGACAATCCAAGATGAGTTATCTCCTCTTCTGATGCTCGGATGAGTGTTACTGGGCTCTGGTTATTCAGTTGCAGTCTTGGGCTTGATGTCCTTCTCTGCAAACTCTTCCTATTTCTTCACTTGTCTCTGCTCGGCCCAGCAAAATCTGGATCCTTTCAATGATTTCTCCTTCTTTCGATCAAATGAAAATCCGATCCTTTGTTTTTGGTTGGAAGTGGTCATTTACGGGGAACCGATGGCGGTTACGCAACCGACGGCGGTCGAGTAGGAACCGGTATCGGTCAGGTCAAAGCGGGCTATTTTTGGTAAAATAGCCAGCTTTCCCTCCTTTTCTTCCGAGGGATTGGTTGCGGGCTTGGTCAAGTCATTATGAAGTTGGTTTTAGGTGCGGGTGAGGAGTAATTAGTCATAGGTGTGAAATGTGGACCAAGTTATAGGTCTTAATTAGGTTAGTTTAGGGTTAAGACTAGGTCATGATGAGGTGGCAAAATGAGGTGGCAGGTATGGCGATGTGGATTTATTAATTATAAGGTAATTAATAAATAATTGTGTAAGGTTTAGGTGATGAGGTTAGGTTGCGAAATGAGATGCGGGGTCACAGGGTGTCGTAAGACACAAATTTGGTGTCTACATTAGCCCCTTATTGTCGTGTAGTTTGTTTTGTAAAGCTGCACGGACAATAATAAGAAGTGGTTACCCCTGTTAAGGGTATAGGTAATCCCCCTCAAATCTATCACAGATTGAGGTAGCGTGAAAGCAGGGATAGGGTTGATAAAGGGTAAATGGTGTTGAGATAACGGTAAGAGGTGGTGGGGTAGGTCCAAGGAAGCAGACGCATGTTGAAATGCAGTAGTGCGACTAGGGTATATGATTTGAAGAGCAAACAAGCAATTCATAGGCAAAGGTCGATAGTTTATCCAAACAAGGGTGATATAATCCTGGTATCCAAGGCATAGGAAGTAGCTCCAGGGTATATAACGGGTAAGGTACAGGAACGTTTGGGCATGTTCGGCAGTACCAAATGGTTGGTTTGGTTGAGATAAATGTCACGGTCTAAGTCTAGGCAAAGTTGGTCGACTGATCAAGTCAAGGACCCTGATCATGCTAAAACACGAACAGGTGAGCTCGATTGAACAAAAAGGTACATGATGGATGGATAAAATAAAACGTTGATTATGGGTATGGTATTTAATTGGTGCGGCCTTAGGTCGGGCCAAATGGTTAGGTGCGGCCTTGGGTCGGGCCAAATGGTAGGTTACGGCCGTGGGTCGGGCCAAAGAGGTTGGTTGCGGCCGTGGGTCGGGCCAAATAGGTTGGTTGCGGCCTTGGGTCAGGCCAAAGAGGTTGTTTGCAGTCGTGGGTCGGGCCAAATGGTAGGTGACGGCCTTGGGTCGGGCCAAATGTGTTGGTTGCGGCCGTGGGTCGGGCCAAATGGTTTGGTTGCAGCCGTGGGTCGGGCCAAATGGGTTGGTTGCGGCCTGTGGGTTGGGCCAAATGGGTTGGTTGATAGCCGTGGGTCGGGCCAAATGGTAGGTAACAGCCTTGGGTCGGGCCAAATGGTAGGTTACGGCCTTAGGTCGGGCCAAATGGGTTGGTTGCGGCCTGTGGGTCGGGCCAAATGGTAGGTGACGGCCTTTGGGTCGGGCCAAATGGTTGGTTGCGGCCGTGGGTCGGGCCAAATGGTAGGTGACGGCCTTGGGTCGGGCCAAATGCTAGGTTACGGCCTTGGGTCGGGCCAAATAGGTTGGTTGCGGCCATGGGTCGGGCCAAATGGTTAGGTGACGGCCTTGGGTCGGGCCAAATGGGTTGGTTGTCAGGCCAAATGGGTCGGGCCTTAGGTTGGGCCAAATAGGTTGGTTGCGGCCTTGGGTCAGGCCGAATGGGTAGGTGACGGCCTTGGGTCAGGAAGTTAACAAAGGGTTGTCAACGAAGGTGGATATAGGCGATGTTGGTAGAAAGGGCTATTAGTAAATAAGGGCCGAAATTGGGGTAGAGGTGAGATAAAACCGATATCGATTGTGTATGACCGATATCGGTTAGATGACCGATACCGGTTCCTTAGGGCACAATAAAACCGATATCGGTTATAGGTCAAAAACCTATAAAAAGAAAAATACTGGCCGGTCATTGTCACATTGTCAATTTGAAAACCAATTGGAGTTGTCTGAGGTGGATTGTTGAGATTGGAGCATTTGTTGGTTGAGGTGGCACTATTTGAGTGGAGAATTGAGTGTTTAGTGGACCCTAGTGAGTAGGAGGCAGCAGTTGATTGGTGGAGGACCCAGCAGAGGAGAGTTTATAGCCATGGCACAGCCAGGAGGAGCAGGAGGTGCTGGACCAGCTGGACCACCACCACCCATCCCACCATGACGACGTGTCGTCGTACCGGTAGGTTCGAAACCCTTCATTGTGTGAATTTGATGTTGTTAGGCTATTTTTGGGGGTTTGGGTAGGAATCCATGTTTTGGTAAAATAATGAATAAATTGAAGTTATTTAAAAAAACGAAGAGGATAGATGGGTAAAATAGGGCAAGGCGGCAGGGTGGGTAGATTTTTAGGGTGTTTGGGTGGGTAAATAGGTATAAATAGGCAAAAAAGGATTTTGGGGGGCCGCGTCGGGTTCGGCTCCGTGATTTTTCAATGACCGATGCCGGTCACTAAGCGACCGACATCGGTCAAGAAATTTCGGGGCAGGGTGGGTTTGCGGGTGACCGGTGTCGGTCGTACATCAACCGGCGTCGGTGGAGAGAGGACCGGTTGTCGGTCATGGGTGACCGGTACCGGTCCTTAGGTATTTTTATTTTTGTTGGGTTTGGTGGTTTAGGTTGTGGTGTTGTTTGGGTGTTTGGGTATTAGTGGTTTGGGTGTTGTGGTTTGTGGGGGTTAGGTGTTTTGGTTTGATTTGGGTGTGTTGATATTGTTGTAGGTTGTGCGGTTCGGATAGAGTAGGTGTTGGGCATTTGGGGAGGTGTTAAATTGGTATGGTTTGGCGAGGTAGAGTTGTAAATGGGTGGAGGTGGGTATTGTTTGGGGATATGGTAAAGTTGTTTAGGGTGTGATAGGTGGGTGTAGGTGTGTGTTATAGAGAGGTTGTGGTCGGGTGGGTAAAAAGAGGGTATAGGTGGGTGTAGAGGGTATAAGTAGATGTTGTGATAAAGAGTAGGGCTAATGTAGTGAGTTGGTTTTGCAGGCACGTCAGCAGCTGACGATGCGGGACAGGATGCCCCCGCTGTTGAGACGGATGCGGCCACACGTGTCCGCAGCGCAGTGGGGTATCATGCGCGAGGTGGGACTCGGCGGAGTCCAGCGATACAGAGCGATTGACAGGGATCATAGTTTGATGGTCGCCCTCATCGAGAGATGGGATCCGGCGACCAATGTGTTCCATCTCCCGACTGGAGAGATGACCATCACATTGGAGGATGTGTATCGCATCCTTCGATTACCGATTGATGGAGAGGCAGTCTTTCAGGTTGACGCTGAGACAGCCATGGACAGCATCCTACACGTATTCGGGGATGCAGCTGCGCTACTGACATATCACAGCGCGAGTATCGCGTATGGGGATATGTACCGAGCCCACCGCCATGAGACACGGCTTGCCGTGCTGATGATGATCGGGATCACCTGCTTCGCCCTCCCAGACTCAGAGGGAGGCCGCTTTCCACGGGTGCTTATGGGTGTGCTACATGAGATGGTGGAGGAGCACACATGTTATGCTTGGGCACCAGTATACCTGGTGCAGTTATACCGAGAGCTGTGGGGCTATCGCCGGATGAGGCGATTCGGGATTTGCTCGACGTTTTTACTACACTGTTGGGCATATGAGCATATCATATGCATTAGACCAGTAGGGCTGCCCCAGCAGCCAGGGCCACAGGTCATCTATAGATACGGCTTTCAGAGGTGGTTGGGGGTCGTGGGCCAGCCACGAGCAGTGCTTGCAGGGCGGGACGTCACTTATTACAGACATATGTTAGAGGGCTTGACAGCGTTAGATATTGTATGGAGACCTTATAGAGGTCATCACCCGCACGGAGGAGCCCGAGCACAGTTGCAGTGGATCCAGTATACATTCTGGATAGCGGGACGGAGGCCGGGAGAGTATGAGAGGATACCCCTGGAGAGGGTACGCAGGCAGATGGGGCTACGACAGGATGAGCCACCTCGCTTCCCTCAGTACCGGAGGGATGATGTAGAGGCTCCACTGCCTGCACCACAGCCCGTGGACCCAGATTGGGTTGCTGAGAGGCCGGCAGATGATACCGTAGATGATGCCGGCTGCACAGGAGCATTTTTGGTTTGGTGGGCCGGAGAGAGAGCTGCGAGGATAGCACAGCCCGCACAGCCAGACTTAGCGGCTGTTAGAGCAGAGAGGGACCAGCTCAGAGGGCAGGTACAGTTATTACAGGGGCAGCTTGCTGCTGCACAGGCACAGATAGGTGTCTTATAGGGGCAGCTAGCCCAAGCTCAGGTACAGGTACACAGGTACAGGTACAGGCACCAGCAGCAGCACCACCAGTGGCACCGGCACAGCCGCAGGTACAGGTACCACCACAGCCACAGGCACCACCAGCGGCACCAGCACAGGCACAGGGGGCACTGGTAGTAGGAGTCAGGGGACCAGCCCCAGCACCTACGGTGGCTCGAGATCATTATATGGAGGCTAGAGCGGAGGCCCGGTACTATCAGGATATTCTTGATGGTACCGGGGCTGATTATCAGCCATATGCGGCACATAGAGCAGAGACCTCTCGGAGCCAGAGATCTCAGGGAGGTGCAGCCACAGCCGGTGGGTCTGTGACAGGCAGGAGGCGAGAGGCAGCACAGGGACCAGCAGGCAGACAGGCAGAGGGCGGTGGAGAGAGCTGAGGGGTCCCTGCATATTTTTGTATTGGTTCATTGGATATGGGCACCGGTCTGTGAACCGGCTATGTTTATAGAGGCCTGCGTGCCTAGATATTATGTATTCATTTATTCATTCATTCATTTATTGTATATACCGGCCTGCGAGCCGAGTACGGGTTGTACAGTGGATACCGGCCTGCGAGCCGAGTATGTTTTTGATATGAGAGACCGGCCTGCGAGCCGAGTCGAGATTATTGACAGTTATTGCGGCCTGCGTGCCGGCTTTGTTGTATTATGAGATCACAGAGGCCCCGATGCAGGGCACATTGTATATTTGAAACTTTGTATATATATAGATATGATGATTTGACCCACATGTTGTGCGTAAAAATGTGTTAAGTGTTTTGAAAATGGTTTGTGATATTTAATGTATGATGAGTTTGATTTACATGGTGTTATATATTAATGATGTTGATGTCTTTTGTTGATGGGATGTATGTATGTATATATAAATGATGAGTTTAGTTGACATGTTGTATTATGAAATGTTGTATGTTTTGTCGCTGGTTTTGTGAAATTGAATGTATGTAGCTGTTGATTTGGATTCAAATGGTGTATAGATTGATGGTTTTTGATATCGTTTGTTGATGGCTTGGTTGTTTTTGTAAGATAGATAGATGATGTTGATGAAATTGTGATGAGATATGGATTTAATGAAAAATATGGATAATGGTGTTGTTCATGCAGGAAAAAGGGACGGGCGCCACAAAAATTTGCAAAAATGAAAAAAAACGGCTTAGGTTTAAGCAACAAGGGGACATGACCGATATCGGTTATGTAACCGATGTCGGTAGCTATATGACCGATATCGGTTATGTAACCGATATCGGTTATGCAAGAATTATTTTCCTAAAAATAGAACTGCTGGGTTGGCAACTTAAGTTCTTATTTTTAGCATTCTTATTTTTAGAGTCATGCAACAAGTTAAATATGCGAATGCGACGCTGTTTGACAACTGCTACAGGTAATTGCATGAAAGAATTTGAGTGATAAGGAGGAAAGAGACAGGTGAAGTGAGCGTGGGCTGAGATTCAGAAGGCAGAAAGACAAGTTATATTTGAAGAGGGTGGTGAACATGGCTGAACGAGGAGAAGCATCCAGCAGGCAGGGACGAGGGGGAAGACATGTTCCGCCCCAAGCTGCTGCATCCCGAGAGGTAAACTGTTTGGTTGTAATTTGATTCTTGCATGTGTTGTAAATAGGATGAAAGAAGTGTAAGTGGGTAAAGATGAGAAAAAAAGGTGATAGGCAAGGGTTGGGGATGGTATGAGTGCTACGGGGTAGGTAAACAGGGTGGGCATGTATGTTTTTAGGTATAAATAGGAGTAAACGGGCAAAATAATTATCGTAGGTGTATGCTTTAAGCAGGGTAGGTATATTTTTGACAGTGACCGGTATCGTTTGGAAGTAACCGGTATCGGTTAGCAAACCGGTATCGGTTATGCATAACCGCTATCGGTCACTGTAAGGGTTTCCAGATTTTGAGAAAAAACCCGTAGAGATTTGTTCTTTTGAATAATTATGTGTCGTTTTGATGTATGCAGGCAGAAGCAAGGTTAAGGATGAATGATACTGTGCCAGCGTTGTTGTCACGAATCCGAGCGGATGTAACACCAGCTGAATGGGCATTGATAAATCGGTTGGGGTTAAGTGGAATCCGCTATTATTCAAGAATCACGCGTAACCATGCTATGTTGCAGGCGTTGATTGAGAGATGGAATCCAGAAAAGAATACCTTCTATCTACCAACAGGGGAGATGACAGTGACTTTGGAAGATGTGTTCCGTATTTTGAGACTCCCAATGATAGGAAAAACAGTGTATCAGGCATTGCCCAGCGCGGGGCGGGCAGCGATAACAGCAGTATTTGGGTCAGCTGCACGAGATTTGACACAGCGAGGTTTATCATTTACGTATGGTACAATGTATGCAACACACCCTGAGGAAACAAGGTTGGCCGTGCTATTAATGATAGCGGTGGGGTATTATGCATTGCCGAGGGCGGAAGGTGGAAGATTTCCCAAAGCATTGATGAGTGTTATTTGGGAAATGATAGAAATGAGCGTGACATTCGCATGGGCACCTGCATATTTGGCAGAGTTATATAGGGGTTTATGGGCATGCAAGTGAAAACACAGGACGACACTGGATTGTTCGTACTTATTACATTGTTGGGCCTATGAGCATATTGTTTGTGTGCGTCCAATAGGCCGACCCATTGAGTCGGGAGAGGCAGGAGTGCAAAGGTTGGGATTCAGACGATGGGTCCAGACAGAACAAGAAGCGAGATCCCAGGCCGTGATAGATGACATCGAGTATTATAGACAGGTATGGGAGATGGTGACGATTGCGGATATTTGTTGGAGGCCGTACGGGAACTATATGGTGACAGAGCACATAGCTGAGGAGTTGAGGGGTGTAGAGCGATTGAGGTGGATCGCAGGGCATAGGCCGGGTGAGTACGAGAGGATTCCTCTAGATCGCGTGCGGCGACAATTTGGGTTCGTTCAGGATATTCCTATGACATATAGACCATACATGAGGATCGACGCCGAGGCAGCATTCTCACCTCCCCGGCCTACACCTCCAGAAGGGCCAGAAGAGATAGCAGCCGATCGTAGGGTTATGGATGCGGGAACGACAGAGGCGTATAGAGTATGGTGGGTAGCAGAGCTGCGAGGTGCACGTGAGTGCCCTGACATAGCTGTGATTACAGCGGAGAGAGATCGTCTGCAGGATTTGGCTCGCCAGCTTCAAACACAGGTGAATGAGACAATGGGATTGTTAGAGGCTTCACAGTTACGAGTGGAGAGACTGGAGGCAAGATTCCTCCACGCGAGAGGACGTATTCGTATGTTACAGGAGATGTTGGCGGATCAATGGGAGGAACCAATGGCAGTGGCACCTTTGAGGATGGAGAGGCCCAGCTGGAGGGGCATCGACGATCACGATCACCACCTGATTCGGGAGGAGGTGCAAGGGTCTAAGTGAATTTCATAGGAATACAAGAATAAATAAGGATGCCGACCTGCGAGTCGATGATAGAGAAGATGTATTTGTTTAACATCTAAAATAAAACTAAAGATGTATGTTCTTTTGAGTGATGATAATAATAAGAATGGTTGTGTTTTAAATGTTGTTTTTGTTTGTTTTGAAAAAGGATAAAGAGGAACGTTGGCAAATAGAAATACACAAAAAATATTTATATTGACAACACATGATAGGGTATGGTAGGGGATGGTCGAGCTAACCTTGGGAGACCCCATGTCTCCTAAGTCCTGCCTACATAGCCTATTGCACAAAGCAAGGAAGGGCCTCAGACCGATGTAGTTCTCCCTTAGGATCAGGGAGAGGTGAATTCAGGCAATTTGGTTGTGGTTAGGCAATTTGTTGGTTGGTAAAAATTTGATGTTGGTAGGGTAATGTTGTTGGTGTTGGTAGGGTAAAGCGAAAGTTAGCATACCCAAGTAGTAGGGAATCGTGTCCTGATTAAGGTCAACACACAATCCTAGAGCCGAGCAAAAGAGGCAAGAGTGTCCCGTAGTTGAGAAGAGCTAAACAAACCACATATTAATGTAGGATGAGCTTGAATCCCTAGGTACCTTGCATAGGCGAGAAGTCGATAGGTGAAAAGAGTGGTATAATCACAATATATCGGATATACGTCACGTCCCTTGAGTTTTGTTGCTTTGACAAATGGTGAGGTGAGGTGGTTGATGTGGGCGAGGGTGCAGAGAACTTATTATAAGATGATTATTCTGACAAAAGAGAACCAAACCTAAATAGACAAGTCCATGACTCAAAAGTGTTTTGAAATACTGCTTTTATTTTTATTTTATTTTGCTGGATATAGACTGATCGATGTGGGAAGTCTACATGGGATATGTATTTTGTTGTTCTTGAGGTCTTCACGAAGCTGATCAATGCGAGAAGCTTCTGATAAAGGCTGACTGTGTATAGCTGTCCTTCAAGGGAGCAGTCTATTTATAGTAGCAGATGCGGTGTTTATGTATAGCTGTCCTTCGGGGGAGCAGTCTATATATAATAGTAGCAATAGTTTGGCATATAGCTGTCCTTCAAGGGAGCAGTCTATTGTATAATTTAGAGGTCTAGATGTCCGTTGGGCATAAAGCATCTAGTTTTTGTAGGAAGTTTGACTCAAGAAAATCCCATAAGTGTTTTAATTAAGAATGTGTCATTTTGATACTTTGAAGTCATGGACTAGACTAAAAAGGGGAAGGCATCTTTTAAGGGGAGGTGATAATCAAACCATGTGAGCTTGATTTGATTTTGAGATGTAAGAAACAAAGTGTATGCGGTGGTAAATGAGCTCAAGGGACGAGCGTAAGGTAGATAAGAAGTGATATAACACTAATTTCAACAGTAGAATGGTCGAAGATGCAAGGCATTAAGGGGCTCAGGCTCAGGTTTACCATTAAGCGAAGCTAAACGATAAGTGCCTGATCCATAAGTGTGAGTGATAATGTAAGGCCCAATCCAATTAGGAGCAAATTTTCCACGTTTGCTCTTTTCTAGTTTGGTTACATGTTGATTCTCTTTGAGGACAAGATCACCAACCTTAAAAGTACGCTCATGAAGTCGTTTATCATAAGCACGCTTGATGCGTTTTTGGTAGATTTGAAGGTGATCAAGAGCCGTAAGACGACGCTCGTCAAGAAGCTCTAATTGGGCTAACCGCTCTTGGCGGAAATCATCATTGGTGAGAATATCCTGAAGAGATATTCTGAGGGAGGGTATTTGTATTTCGAGAGGCAAGACAGCCTCGGTACCATATACCAAAGAAAATGGTGTGGCATTAGTGGAGGTACGAATGCTAGTACGATAAGCCCAAAGGGCAAAGGGAATGTGATCATGCCAGTTTCTTCCGGACTCATTGACAACTTTCATGAGGATTTTGGTTAGGGTTTTATTAGAAGATTCAGCTTGACCATTGGCCTGCGGATAGTAAGGTGATGAGAAACTAAGTTTGATACCAAAGTTGTCACAAAGGTCTTGTAACAACTTATTTTTAAAAGATTTACCATTATCTGTTATTAGGCGATGAGGAATACCAAAACGACAGATAATGTGATGGTTAACGAATTCGACAATTTTTTCTTTTTTGATTGAAATGAGTGGAATGGCCTCCACCCATTTTGTGTAATATTCGGTTGCTGTGATTATCCAACGGTGACGTTGTGAAGAGGTCGGGTGAATCTCACCAATAAGGTCTAAACCCCATTGTGAGAAAGGCCAAAGATCTCGTGCGACCTGTAGCGGATGGCTAGGAGTATGTTGAAGGTTGGCATGTTGTTGACACATAACACAACGCTTAACATATTCGTAGCAGTTGTTATTAAGAGTAGGCCAATAATAACATAGGCGAAGGATTCGTTTAGCCACGGCAAGGCCACTAAAATGTCCACCACAAATGCCGTCATGGACTTGTTGGATGGTATAGGTGACCTCCGCGCCGGTTAGACATCGAAGGAGGATGCCATCAAAGCCACGTTTATAGAGGAGTCCCCCCATGACAACATAACGAGAAACACTTTTAAGAAAAGCACGTTTTCCGTTACTAGTAAGGTCAGGTGGGAGAACAGAGGTTGTAAGGTAGTCGTGAAATTGGTGGTACCAGGTATCCTGCGAATTAGCAGACACATTATTTATCATACAAACAACCGGGGCTGAGTAGGATGGGGCAAAAAGTTGTTGGACCAAGACGAATATGTCAGAGTCAGTTGGTGAGGTAGGAATTTGCGAGGCTAAGCAAGCCATAGTATCCACAAATTTGTTAGTGGAGCGGGGAATGGTCTGGATAGAATAACGAGTAAATGAGGTCAAAAGTGAATCCACGTAATGTTTGTACTTTTGAAGTTCCTCATTCTTACATTGGTAGATGCCCATAACTTGATTGACTACCAATTGAGAGTCGCCAAAAATATTAATAGATTTGACACCTAAGTGTAACGCAACCTGGAGACCCAAAACAAGGGCCTCGTATTCCGCTGTATTATTAGTGCAGAGGAAATCAAGCCGGAATGAAAGAGGCATAGGTTCAGCGTCAAGAGGAATGAGAACAACGCCGGCTCCTCCGCCGCGCTGGCATTTGGATCCATCGAAGAAGAGGGTCATTTGATATGACTCTTCCCTGAGTGAAAGAGTGGCGATGAGTTCGTCGGGGAAATTAAAATTGGTGAATTGTTCCCCAGGTAAAGGGGCCTCCGCAAGTTGGTCCGCAATAGTTTGTCCTTTGATTGACTTCTGTTGTACAAACTCAAGGTCGAGGTCAGCGAGGAGCATAAGCCATCGGGCGATGCGTTGGTTTAGATGTGGTTTGGCATACATATAATGAATGGGGTCCGTGTTGGTGATGACAAAAGTTTTGTGATTCAGGAGGTAATGTCGGAGTTTGGTGGCTACGAATGATAGGGCTAGGCACAATTTTTCTACATGTGTATACCTAGTCTCGTAATCCACGAGAGTACGACTTATATAATAAACGGCTTGTTCTCGACGTGCCGAGTCCCGATGTGCGAGCATGGCTCCTATAGCATGGTCAGTGGCAGAAAGGTAAAGGTAGAAAGGGCGATCATCCTGAGGTGGAATAAGCACGGGTGGCTGCAAGAGATAGGATTTGAGAGCTTCAAAGGCTTGGTGACACTCTTCACTCCATTGAAAGGCAATGTCCTTTTTAAGAAGGTGATGGAAAGGTTGACATCGATCCGAGAGTTGGGAGATGAAACGCCGGATGGATTGAAGTTTACCCTGCAAACTACGCAATTGTTTGAGGTTTTTGGGTGGGGGCATTTCTAGGATAGCTTTTACTTTAGATGGATCGACCTCAATGCCACGCAAAGAGACGATAAAGCCAAGAAGTTTTCCCGAAAGAACACCAAAGACACATTTCTTTGGTTGAAGCCGGACTGAATATTGTAACAGGTGATCGAAAATAATGGTTAAAACATCGAGATGTTCACTGCGATGTTTAGATTTTCCAAGAAGATCATCGACATAATCCTCAAGGATAGTGTGCATAATGTCATGAAAAATGTAAGTCATAGCCCGCTGATAGGTCGCACCAGCATTCTTAAGGCCAAATGGCATGACACGATAACAGAAGGTTCCCCAAGGAGTTATGAAGGTAGTTTTATGTTGATCGGCCGGGGCTACCAAAATTTGATTGTATCCCGAAAAGCCATCCATGAGAGAAAGCATTTCATGGCCCGCAGTGAGATCAACAAGTTGATCAATACTTGGGAGGGGGAAGTCATCCTTGGGGCAAGCGAGGTTAAGGTCTCAGAAATCCGTGCATATCCGAAGTCCCCCCGTCGCTTTAGTGACAGGTACGATGTTAGAAATCCATTGAGGATAGTCAATAGGCAAGATGAAGGAAACAGAAAGAAGTCGTTGAAGCTCTTCTTTGACCAAGAGGGCAATGCGTGGATGCATTTTTCTCAGTTTTTGTTTGACTGGTTTGGAATCGGGGTTTAGGGTGATGTTATGGATGGCAATGGTAGGATCAATTCCTGGCATGTCAGCGTAGGACCAAGCGAAAGCTTGGTTGCGGGTACGGAGAAAGGTAGTAAAGGCGGCTTGTTCTGATGTGTTAAGGGATTGTCTGATCTTCACAATGTGAGGATCCTCCTCTGTGTGGATGTTGATTTCTATAGTCGACTCATTCAACATGGTTTGAGTTTCAGACGGTAAGGCGCGTTGAATATAGGAGTCGTCCGCCCCAAGGTAAGTGAGGATGGAGTCGTCATCCTGGCACTCAACAACATTAATCGAAGGTGAATCCTCTTCGATCATGTCTGGATACAGAAGGGGAAGAGAAGATGGGTCCTCATTATCACGTTGATAAGTGAGAGGACCTATGAAGATAGCATTTATGAAAAAAAAAAGTTAGGAGGGATAGATTCAGGGTCTATCGACTCTGTGGGTGATGATGGCAAAGTGGGTGATGATGGTTTGGTAGGGGTGACGTCGTCATCTTCCAGGATACAACTGACACGAGGTTTCTCCGGTGTAGGTGTTTCAGGAAAACCGAGACCACTGCGATCATTGTGTTTGCGTGTAGTCACGGGAATGAGTGTATGTCGGCCTTGTTCATAAAGACCAAAACCAAAGCCTTTCCAAGCACAGCGAGTCAAGAAGGTGAGGGCGAAACGACGATTTGTCAAGTATTGAAAATCGGATTGGAAGGGAACCACACCAAGAGGAGGTTCAGGGGTAACGGAGGATGCGTCAACACCCCCATACGTTAGGTTGGTGCGGCAATGGGGTGGTCCGTAAGAGATTACCTCCCCCACGCGACGGTCGTAGGTGGGATGTGCATGTAACTGTCCGTACTCCTGCGGGGTATGGAAAGAGCTAACGTTATATAGGCGGTACTCCCCCAGCGTAAGGCGTTGAAAAACATCTACTAAGGGGTCGGAGGTTGGGATGTTATCTGCGGGAAAGGAAGTAATATTTGTAACGGCGGTTTCATTGGTTGAAGGTGTAGGTGCGTTGGAAGTGGATGGCTGGGTTGGATGAATGGGTGTCTTGACTGGTACAAGCACATCATTAGGGCGATACAACATATTGCAAGTTTTGAAGGGGGGAGGATCAGCTTTTACGGTGTAGGACTTCCCCTCGTACTCAAATTTTATGCATCTATGTAAAGTGGAGGGAACGCATCCCATAGCCCGGATCCAAGGGCGGCCTAACAACATATTGTATTGGAACTCTCCCTCAAGGACATAGAAGAGTTCGGGTAAAGTACGTGGTCCTACACGAATGTTAAGGATCACGGTGCCTAAAGTAGAAGTAATAGCATCATTGAATGATCGCAACATGATGGGGTTGGCACACATGCAACTAGAAGGGATATTCATTTGTTGGAAGGCTTTTGAAGAGATGATGTTTAGGCTAGCGCCCCCGTCAATCATAACACGACGTACCCGAATATCCCGAACGTACGCTGAGATGAAAAGAGCAGGGTCAGGATCTTCGGCACCAAAGTCGATAATTTCATCTTCGGAGAAACTGACAGCAGCGGCTTGCTGTACAGAGACAGAAGTGGTTGGGGAGATAGATTGTTTGGTGAGCGAAGCAACGTGATTGGGTGTTAGAATAGAGGTAACAGGCAAGGTTTCATTAGGTAAAACCTCTATCCCTTGAAGGATTTCAACGAGAGCTTGTCGATGAGATTCAGAAGTCTGAATGAGATCATACAGTGTCATTTTTACAGGTGATTGGTGAAGCTGTTTGATCATAGTTCGGTGGGCAATGCCATTAGAGACGGGATAGGCGGGTCCGCGAATAACCACTTTAGGTGGTGGTGCAATCGGGATGGTGGACGGAGAAAGAGATGCCGCAGGTGTGTTTTCTTTCGCTTTCCCATTGTTTTTCTGCCCTCGAGTAGCAACACTAATCATATTGATCTCGTGAATACGAGAGGAGGAAGATGGTAGGGATAGGTCATGGTTTTCGAGAGGTGGGGCTGTAATAATGATAGATCTTGGTGAGGCGGGGACAGGTGGTATAGGAGAGGGAATTGAAGCTAAAGGTCTCTCTCTTCGTAAGTTGTCTTTCTTAACTTTTCTATCTGAGAGAGGTGACGGACGAAGTATGGCTTTCAACGCTTTGCATCCCTCTACGTCATGTCCTGGTGTGCGGTGGTAAGCGCAGATTTTAGACTCATCGTAACCTATAGGTCGAGGTTTAGATGGATCATAAGGTCTAAGTGGGGGTAGGGAAATGGTCGCATTCTCTACCAACATAGCAAGGATTTTGGCGTAAGACCCTTTGAGTGGGTCAAAGTCAGAGGAAAATGAGGCTATTGACTGGGTCGATTCTGGTGATGACGTGGTGTGGTTGGTTTGTATGGGGGGTGGTTTAGCCAAGGAGTTTTGATAATGGGTTTTAACTAAACGTGGTTTCTTTGACGTAGAAGTTTAGCTGGTTGGATGATGAGGCCACAGATGATGTGGTATCAGAAAACAACCACGGAGAAATAGGAGTGATAGAAAACAAATCTTTTGATGATGGAATTTGTTTATGGTTGATAGGTGGACAGGATACGCGGGGTGACGGTGTTGCTATACCCTTGGATTTCTGTATGGGTACAGAAGGCGTAGGTCGCTTTAAAGAAAACGCAGGAGGTATGATATATTGATGTAAGGTAGAGGGATGGGGTCCCAATATGGAAGGTAGGTGTGACGACGAGGGTTTTAGTTGTGTTAGCGGCATAGATTGAGGAGATTGAGTCTGTCTCCTAATGGGATGGACGGCTTTATTTTTAGATAAATCAAGCCGCTTAGGTGGGTGTGTTAGACTAGGTATGGGTGAGGTCCCAAGCGTAGGGGAAGATTTGGTTAGGTTAATAGAAGTGGATGAGGTATTTGGTAGAGATGAGGGGGGTGAAGATGAGGACATAGGCATTTTAAGCTTCTGTAAACACTTCGGGTATATGGTAGAGGCATCAGGATCGGTCATTTGCATTTGAGTAGAATATGGCGTACTCAAACGTTCCCATAGGACCTGTCTATCTTCTGGGGAATGACAGTCCTCACGTGTGAATAGGAACTTTTGTATGGAAGAAAGGTGGGTTGTGATTCCGGTCCACTGTGGGTGTGATACAAGGGGTATATGAGGCACTGTATCAATGGGCGTTAAGAGGTCAACCGGTTGCTGAAAAGATTTAGGTGATGAAGGACTAATAGGTAGGAGGGCGTGTTTGAGAGGATCTGTCATGTTTAAAGAATGTGGTGATGTTGGTTCAAGAGGTTTCTCGTCTAAGGATGACAAAAGAAGTGGCGAGCCTTCCTCTTGTACAGCAAGAATGGTAGAAGGAGACGTTTGGGAAATAGATAAATTAGATAACATCCGCTCACAGTCTTGCAAGGATGTGGTGTAAGAAGGCTCATTTGTGAGAAGGGAACTCTGGGCAGTTAATTCCTTGATGGGTAAAGGAACGGCAAGGATTTCAGTTTGTCTTGATGGCGAGGAAGGGGGTTCGGTTTCCTGCGTTAGTGAAGAGGTTTGATTCAGAATTTGTTCGATAGAGGTCTTTGGCTGGGAATCGAAGACTGCATGGATCTCATGAACACTCTCCTCGGCTAAGATATCTTGGTTTAGATTACTGTTAGAAGAATGATTCGGGAATGGTTTGTTGAATATTTTCAAATTTCGGTTAGCAGGGGCGTTAGGATTATCGAGGGCTATATCCCCCGCATCAACCATTTCCTGCACTATGTTTTTCAACATCTTGCAGTTCTCATGACTGTGTCCCTTCACGCGGTGGAAGTTACAGAAGTCATTTTCTTTGTACCAAGAAGGTATGGCGCGAGTGGAATCAAACCCGGAATGAGGTTTAACAGGAGGTAAGGTAATGGCTCCTGCTTTGAGCAATTTTTCCAATATCACACCATATGTTTCTCCCAAGGGAGTGTAGTTGATGGGCTCTGCTTTATACTTATAGGTGGTTTTTGGCGGGGTATTAGACGGTGGTTGGGATTTGACCATCACCGCGTGCACGGCCCCTTTTGATTTCGAAGCAGTCGATGGGTGAGGATTGGTGGTGTTAGGTTTGTTGGTGGAATCTTGGGTTCGGAAAGTGGGGTTTTTGTTGCGCAACCGCAATTTCTCTTCCTCTAAGGCTCGAATCTCTAGTTTTCGAGCCATAGTAAAGGCCTCGTCAAATGTACGGAAAGTTTGAATTTGGAGGGTAGGAGAGATGTGCTTAGCGCAGGCCCGCGTAAACAGTTCGATAAGTTCGGTCTGAGGCAAGGCATACGTAAGTTGGTTGATAAGGCCCCGCCATCGTCCAACGAAATCTGCGATAGATTCGTCTTCAAATTGTCGGATGGCATAGAGGTCGGTGATAGATACTTTCTTGGCAATGTTAATGGAGAAATGATCCAAGAAAGATTGGGCTAGCTGGTTAAAAGAGAAGATTGAGTGCTGGGTTAAAGCACTGTACCACTCCAAGGCGGGTCCTGATAAGGACATGGGAAAGGTGCGGAGTAGTAAAGCGTCGTCGTGAGCAATCAGATAGCAGGCATGTCTAAATGATCGCAAGTGTTGTTGAGGGTCCTCCTTACTGTTAAAACGGGTAAACTTTGGTAATTCCCATTGAGGAGGATATGAATGAAGGGGGACTGAAGGGTGGATAGGCTCCCGACAAACTTGCTCGTATGTCAAGGCGCTACGACTTCCTGAAACAGAAGCCTCCAGATTTTGCATTTTGTCCATCATTTGTTTAATTAAATCAGTAGTTGGATGAGATGATGGTGTGGTTGTGGTAAACGGAGGCAAATTGGGCCAAGGGCCACCGCTAGACAATGGTGGGGTTAAATGTTGATAAGGTATGGAGGACGAATGTGTTGAGGCAACCGAATAGGGATGTCCTATATAAGCTGTTGAGGTTACCGGATATGTGTGTGGAAATGAAAAGGTGGGCGGAGCTTGAGAAGGAAAGCTCGTGTGGATAGGTGGCAGAGAGCAAGTCATGAACGGAACAGTCTGCAAGAGAGACGAGGTAGGAGCAGTTGGTGGTAATGACATGTTGGGCCCAAGATTAACCAAAGGAAAGCCAATCTGTGCCGTATGGACCCCTGAAGCTGCTGAGGTAGGCGACGGGACTAAGGATGCGGAAGGCAAAGCGGAGTTATCAGGCGGAGAAGGGGCTAAATGAGCAGCTATACTGATAGGCATGCCAACAAGGAGTTGACCATCGGGTGTACGGTCAAGGGCATGAGACAAATAGTATTGTACAGCGCTAGGATTAGCATCCAGAAATTTGGCAAATTCTTTATCTCCCACAGGAATTTTAGGAACCTCGCTGGTGTCCGTAGGATTCCCCACAGAATGTGAAGGGGGTGATTCAGGAAAAGGCACAGAGCAAGCATGTGAAACCATGGCGGCGGCTTGCTTTCGAGTGATAACAACCATGGACAGGAGTACACAGTAGGGTTTCAATCTATCAGGAACAGAAACAGACTCAGAATGGTGAAATTGGTAGGTTGCTGGTTTGTCAGGAACTGTAAAAGACAGTAACCGATATCGGTCTGATAACCGATGTCGGTTAGACTATAGCCGACGTCGGTCAGTTAACCGATGTCGGTGTAATAAGACTGGTATAAGAAAATATAAGAAGCTGCTGATTTGATTGTTAACAACGCTCAGTACATTTATCAAATTGTTCTAAGGTGATCACAGAAGACAGTGTATAACAGAGAAAACAGAACTGAAAACAAGCAAGATGCACACGCAAATCCAGAGACTAACCCTAGGGTTAATTTTAATTATTGTGGGCTTATGCCTTTAGACGCGGAATGATGTCAATCCTAAACAAAAGACTTAGGGGAAATGTCAAGTTTGTTTTGGCTTATAAGGTTACCTCAATCGGGCGGAGGAATACCGCGGAAAAGGGGGGATGTTTTGAGCTGTTGTGTTAATTATGAAGTGATTCGGTATGTGTTGTGCAGTGAAAGTAAGATTAATTTCCTGTCAATACCATGGAAATCACCCCCACGTGTACGACCTGTTACTTAGTCTATGTTCACTAGAATTGAAAACAACAACAAGAATGTAATGCACGTGTTTTAAACCCAAATCAAAAATGATATTCGATGAAGCAAACAAGATGACTTTCACTAATGCGAAACTAGGAAAGCAAGACAAATTCTTTACTAAATATAACAAAAACAGCAACAGCAAGTATGCTTCCTAAAACGAAAGCAAGCAAGAGAAACAGAAACCCGAAATGGGTCCCACCGGGCGTGCCAAAATGTTTCGCACGGAATGTTTCGGCTCTGCAGAATAGACTTGCTTCTATCCTATCATTCCTTTGAGAAACAGATAAGGGTTAGGGCTAGGAGGAATACCTGTTGAATGTTGAGATGGTGTGCGCGTACCGTAGAGAAAGATCAGATCGACTGCGAAGAACTCCTTTTTGTCTTGGAAGGACTACCTGCAAGTAAGAATACAAGACCACCAGATTTTAATTAGACAATAAATGAGGGATCTGCCTTAGGCCCAGGAAATATAAAACTTCCTTTCGAAGGTGGTCAGTTCCCCTTTTAATACGAATTAACACAAATGATAACAAAGAAAGCTATTGCAAAATCACGATTTAGGTATCTCGTTACAAAGCAATAGAAACTAAATTATCAATAATAAAGCGTCACGTTGTTTGTTCGGTTACTGGTCGTTGATAGGTTCAGGTTGAGTTATAGGGATAAACCAGACTGGATCTGAGGTTGTTAGGTGGCAAATAGGCGAGCAAAAGGTTTTGGGGTATAAGTCACAGTGACCGACGCCGGTCACTGGGTAACCGACCGCGGTTAGAGAACCGCTGCCGGTAGGGGATAAACGATACCGGTAGGGTCAGCAATCTAAGTGCTTCTGGATAGAGGTTGGTTGCAAGGTGATTGTGGGGTTATTAAGATTGGTGGATGGCTGAGGGGAATGATGGGAGGATAGGGAAGACTCAGAGTGTGGTAAAATGGCCTTCTGGGCAATATCAGGATGTATGGGTGAAGGTTAAGTGCAGTATGTTGCTGGTAGTAGATCTAGGAATAAACTTATGATTACTATTAATCAACAGTTCAAGAAAATGGTGCTTAGAAACATATAAAACACTACTTACTAGTTCCCTGATGAGATGCAGGTTTCAGGACTGTGATGATGAAGACAGGACCCAAGTTGGATGATCTGACAATCCAAGATGAGTTATCTCCTCTTCTGATGCTCAGATGAGTGTTACTGGGCTCTGGTTATTCAGTTGCAGTCTTGGGCTTGATGTCCTTCTCTGCAAACTCTTCCTGTTTCTTCACTTGTCTCTGCTCGGCCAAGCAAAATCTGGATCCTTTCGATGATTTCTCCTTCTCCCGATCAAATGAAAATCCGATCCTTTGTTTTTGGTTGGAAGTGGTCATTTACGGGGAACCGATGGCGGTTACGCAACCGACGGCGGTCGAGTAGGAACCGGTATCGGTCAGGTCAAAGCGGGCTATTTTTGGTAAAATAGCCAGCTTTCCCTCCTTTTCTTCCGAGGGATTGGTTGCGGGCTTGGTCAAGTCATTATGAAGTTGGTTTTAGGTGCGGATGAGGAGTAATTAGTCATAGGTGTGGAATTGGACCAAGTTATAGGTCTTAATTAGGTTAGTTTAGGGTTAAGACTAGGTCATGATGAGGTGGCGACATGAGGTGGCAGGTATGGCGATGTGGATTTATTAATTATAAGGTAATTAATAAATAATTGTGTAAGGTTTAGGTGATGAGGTTAGGTTGCGAAATGGGATGCGGGGTACAGGGTGTCGTAAGACACAAATTTGGTGTCTACAAAGATATTTTACAATTAAGGATTATGATAACTGGATCTCGACTTTTGAGATATTAAGGGTATCCAAAAGGACCATGTATTCACATCCTGTGATTACCGATCTTAGTACTTTCATTCCTATGTGTAATCCATTATAAGTTCACGTCCTTGCATTTTGACAATATTCAAGATGTTATGATTGTCTAGGTTAATGCAATCTAGCTATGGTGGATTATTATACCCAAGTTTGATATTAAGGTAGTTTTTTGAATGAAGAGGTAGCGTGCTAACAATTTGAGGGCCAACAAATATAAGAATAAAAATAAGAGGAGAGCTTCATGTGCTTTAATACACTGTAATGGGAATTGTCCATGATAAGATAGGACTTTCTTTTGAATGGGCAACATGCTACTTGGTGTATAACAAGGAGTGAGGTGGGTCTACGGGAGGTTATAATTTAGGTCATACTCTTTGTAATGACCTTCCATTAGAGATATCACTGTGTAGGCCTATGATCACTAACTGGCAGTGTGAGCTAATAGAAAAGCTCCATGCATACCAGCCAGAAGTAGACTTCTCATTGGTTATCTGACTTCTGATTTGAAAGTGCAAAGGCAGAAGTTTAGGGCTAAGTTTGAGGCTTCACATAGGAGGATAATTGGACATTGGTTGTCAGAGTAGACATTAGGTTGGAAGGCCATTGTGTCATCAACATATAACCCATGTGGTAGATGAGTTGGAAGAACCATTTTTTGGAGTGGAACAATAGTGATGTCAACTTTGTGAGGACCCCATTATGATGCTTGAATTCCCAGAGTCTGGTCCAGTTTGGGCTGCCCTAGGATTTTATCAACATTCTCTATCAGCTGGGGCTTAGAATGGGATGAACATCAGAGAAGTATCATTTTTACTCTGATTCATAAGGTTTTCAAGGTAAGGAGTAACCAGTGGCAAGTGATCTTGAATCCATAGTGACGTAAATGGACGGTTGATTCGTTATCTGACCATCTGACGAGTAACACTAGAATACGTCTCAGGATAAACTCTATCTTCTAGCTTTGTCAGTACATCTTCAACCTTTGCTTACAATAGGATAGGTTAGGCATTTTTGCATTACTTGGTTCTAGATTACTAGTTTATATCATTGGCTTTTAAGAAGATGTAGCCTAAATGAATTAACCTGACAGTTTGGATCTGCGTGGAAAACTTCAAAGTGCCCAGATCAACAAATGTTATTTGGGAAAGAGAACTCTAACCAAGATGTTTTAGAGACATGTAAATGGCTTATTTCCAGTTTTAGCCACAATCTTGGTTGCAGAGCTATTATTATTTTGGCCACTACATCGTGCACAATAATATGGCCCTAGGGCTTGATTCACTGTCATGAAATATGTTTTACATTTATGAGGAACTTAGAATGTAGAGATAAGGATAATCAGGTATTAGCAACACAACTAGAGGAAGAATCTACAAGGGCCCAGATTCAATGAGCTATCTCCTTACATTTATAGATGAATAGATTAGCACATTCCAGGAGAACCCTTATTGTGAGGCACGAAACCTCAAATCACTTGAAGTCTCATATTTCCAGTTGACAAAAAGCATCTTATTCCTACAAATTATTGAGCACATTAGGCCTCGATATGGGTGGTTTCCAATGTAGAGTAGGGGCATGGTAGCCCAAAGAAAATAAGGAGTGACAAGTTATGGAACCTCAAATGGCCAGTTAGAGTTAATGATCGGAAATGCTTCGTTCCTTTTAGAAACAGATAAGGTTAGGGTTAGGAGGAATACCTGTAGAATGTCGAGATGATGTGCGCGTACCGTAGAGAAAGATCAGGCTGACTGCGAAGAACTCCTTTTTGTCTTGGAAGGACTACCTGCAAATAAGAACACAAGACCACAAGATTTTGATTAGACAATAAATGAGGGAACTGCCTTGGGCCCAGGAAATATGAAACTTCCTTTCGAAGGTGGTCAGTTCCCCTGCTAATATGAATTAACACAAAATACTGTAAAATATCAATTAAATTGTTTCGCTGAACTGGGTAGGGGAAAGGCTGTTTTCCTGGTTTTGGTCAAAGGAACCAATGCCGGTTACCTATAACCGATGGCGGTTACTGATAACCGATACCGGTGGGTTCTAGGATCTTCTGGGCTGGTTGTGGTGTTCGTAATCGCTGGTTTTTGGATAGTATTAGGAAATGGGATGGTTAGAAGCAAAAGAATGACAGTTAGAGGCAATGGTACGTTGGGTAATGGATTCAGAAACGGATTTGGGAGGACTGTAATTCCAAAAGCATAAGAAATGTTATAATGGAGGACATGCAAGATGTAACTTACTGTTTTTTTGATGAAGGTGCAAGTTGATCTCCTTTGCTGCCAACTCTTCTGGTTTATTTTCACTCGTCTCTGCTTGGTCAAGTGAAGATCTGGACTCTGTTCCTGATCGCTTTGGACTCTCCTTTGATCCAGAAATCCTTCGACTGATCTCCAAAAATGAAATTCCGATCCGTTGTTTTGGTTTGGGGAGCCCATTTACAGGGAACCGATGGCGGTTGCGTAACCGACGGCGGTCGAGTAGGAACCGGCATCGGTTAGGAAAAAGTAGGCTATTTTTAGTAAAATAGCCCACCTTCCCTGCTTTTCTCCCGAGAGATCAGTTGCGGGCTTGGTCAAGTGGCTAGAAGGTCGGCTTTGGGTGCGAGTAAGGAGGCATTAGTTATGGATGTGAGTCTAGACCAAGTCATGGGTCCTAATTAGGTTAGTTTAGGGTTAGGGCTAGGTCATGGTGAGGTGGCAAGTGAGGTGGCGGGTAAGGCGATGTGGATTTATCAATTATGAGGTAATTAATAAATAATTGTGTAAGGTTTAGGTAATGAGGTTAGGTTGCGAAATGGGATGCGGGTCACAAGGGGTCGTAAGACACGAATTTGGTGTCTACATTAGCCCCTTATTGTCGTGTAGCTTGTTTTGTAAAGCTGCGCGGACAATAATATGAAGTGGTTTCTCCTGTTAAGGATATAGGTAATCCCCCTCAAATCTATCACAGATTGAGTGAACGGGAAATCAGGGATAGGGTTGATAAAGGGTAATGTTGTAGAGAGGATGGTAAGGTGGTGGGGTAGGTCCAAGGAAGCAGACGCATGTTGAAATGCAATAGTACGACTAGGGTACATGATTTGACGAGCAAACCAGCAATGTATAGGCAAAGGTCGATAGTTTATCCAAACAAGGGTGATATAATCCTGGTATCCAAGGCATAGGAAGTAGCTCCAGGGTATATAACAGGTAAGGTACAGGAACGTTTAGGCATGTTCGGCAGTACCAAATGGTTGGTTTGGTTGAGATAAACGTCACGGTCTAGGTCTAGGCAAAGTTGGTCGACAGATCAAGTCAAGGACCCTAATCATGCTAAAACACGAACAGGTGAGCTCGATTGAACAAAAGGTACATGATGGATGGATAAAATAAAATGTTGATTGTGGGTATGGTATTTAAGTGGTACGGCCTTGGGTCGGGCCAAATGGTTGGGTTGCGGCCTTGGGTCAGGCCATGATGGGTTAGGGTGCCAAAGGCCTTGGGTCGGGCCAAATTGTTAGGGCGAAGTAGGTTGCGGCCTTGGGTCGGGCCAAATGGGTAGGTTGAGGCCTTGGGTCGGGCCAAATGGTTTGGTTGAGGCCTTGGGTCGGGCCAAATAGGTAGGTTGCCTTGGGTCGGGCCAATTGGTAGGTTAGGGTTGAGGCCTTGGGTCGGGCCAAATTGGTAGGTTGAGGCCTTGGGTCGGGCCAAATAGGGTAGGTTGAGGCCTTGGGTAGGTTGAGGCCTTGGGTCGGGCCAAATGGTAGGGTTGAGGCCTTGGGTCGGGCCGAATAGGTAGGTTGAGGCCTTGGGTCGGGGCCAAATGGTTAGGTTGAGGCCTTGGGTCGGGCCAAATAGGTAGGGTGAGGCCGTGGGTCGGGCCAAATAGGTAGGTTGAGGCCTTGGGTCGGGCCGGGCCAAATAGGTAGGTTGAGGCCTTGGGCCTCGGGCCGGAATAGGTAGGTTGAGGCCTTGGGTCGGGCCAAGTGAGGTTGGGCCAATTGGTTGGTTGAGGCCTTGGGTTGGGCCAAATGGTGGTCAGCAAAGGGTGGTATGGCACAGGCGATATTGGTTACAGGAAATTGGCAGAAGTGGTACCAATAGCCGTCGGTACCTTTGAGGACAGAGAGGCCTGGCGAGAGGGGTCGACGATCACGATCATCACCTAGTTCGGGATGAGGCGTGAGGGTCTAAGTAAATGTTAGCGAGGTATGAGAATAAATAAGGAGTGCCGACCTGCGTGTCGATGATAGAGAAGATGTATT
Source organism: Taxus chinensis (assembly GCA_019776745.2). Classification (NCBI taxonomy): domain Eukaryota; kingdom Viridiplantae; phylum Streptophyta; class Pinopsida; order Cupressales; family Taxaceae; genus Taxus; species Taxus chinensis. Next base: position 87,681,037 of record CM034157.1, read on the forward strand.
TGTTTAACATCTAAATAAAACTGAATATGTATGTTGATTTGAGTTATGATAATAATAAGAATGTTGCGTTTTGACTTTCGGTGTTTTGAAAAAGGATAAAGAGGAATGTGATTAAATAGAAATACACAAAAATATTTATATTTACCACACATGATAGGTTATGGTAGGGGATGGTCGAGCTAACCTTGGGAGACCCCATGTCTCCTAAGTGCTGCCTACATAGCCCATTGCACAAAGCAAGGAAGGGCCTCAGACCGATGTAGTTCTCCCTTAGGATCAGGGAGAGGTGAATTTAGGCAATTTGGTATGGTTTCGGCAATTTGTCGTTTGGTAAAAAATTTGTAATGTTGGTAGGGTAATGTTGTTGGTGCTGGTAGGATAATGTTGTTGGTGTAGGTATAGGTAAAGCAAAGGTTAGCATACCCAAGTAGTAGGGAATAGTGTCCTGATTAAGATCAACACACAATCCTAGATGCGAGGCAAAGCGGAAAGAGTGCTCCGTAGGTGAAAAGAGCTAAACAAACCACACAACGTAGAACGAGCCTGAAGCCCTAAGTGCCGTGCATAGACGAGAAGTCCATAGTTGAAAAGAGTTGTATGATCACAATATATCAGGTGTACGTTACGTCCCTTGAGTTGAAACAAATGGTGAGGTGATGTGGATGATATAGCTGAGGTACAAAGAACTTGTTACAAGGTAACGAAAGAGAACCTACCCTAAATAGACAAGTCCATGACCCAAAAAGTTCTTTTGAATGAGGCTTTTATTTTATTGAATGTAGACTGATCGATGCGGGAAGTCTACAAGGGATATTGATTGTTTTATTCTTGAGGTCTTCACGAAGCTGATCAATGCGAGAAGCTTCTGATAAAGGCTGACTGTGTATAGCTGTCCTTCGGGGGAGCAGTCTATTTATAGTAGCAGAGATGATTTTAGTGCATAGCTGTCCTTCAGGGGAGCAGTCTATTTATAGTAGCAGCAATAGTTTGGCATATAGCTGTCCTTCGAGGGAGCAGTCTATATTTAATTTTAGATGACTAGATGTTCTTTTGGCGTGAAGCATCTAGTTTAGTAGGAAGTTTGACTCAAGAAAATCCCATAAGAATACGGCTTATTTTAATACTTTGAAGTCATGGACTAGACTAAAAAAGGGGAAGGCATTATCAAGGGGAGGTGCGAAGTGATTTTGATTTTATTTAGAGATATAGAAAACAAAGTGTATGTAGTGGTAGATGAGCTCAAGGGACGAGCAGTAGGTAGATAAGGAGTGATATAACACTAGATTCAACAATAGAATGGTCGAAGATGCAAGGCATTAAGGGGTTCAGGCTCAGGTTTACCATTAAGCGAAGCTAAACGATAAGTGCCTGATCCATAGGTGTGAGTGATTATATAAGGCCCAATCCAATTGGGAGCAAATTTTCCACGTTTGCTCTTTTCTAGTTTGGTTACATGTTGATTCTCTTTGAGGACAAGATCACCAACCTTAAAGGTACGCTCATGAAGTCGCTTATCATAAGCACGCTTGATGCGTTTTTGATAGATTTGAAGGTGATCGAGAGCTGTAAGACGTCGTTCGTCAAGAAGCTCCAATTGGGCTAACCGCTCTTGGCGGAAATCATCGTTGGTGAGAATATCCTGAAGAGATATTCTAAGGGAGGGTATTTGTATTTCGAGAGGCAAAACAGCCTCGGTACCATATACCAAAGAAAAAGGTGTGGCATTAGTAGAGGTACGAATGCTAGTACGATAAGCCCAAAGGGCAAAGGGAATGTGATCGTGCCAATTTCTTCCAGATTCATTGACAACTTTCATGAGGATTTTGGTTAGAGTTTTATTAGAAGATTCAGCCTGACCATTGGCCTGCGGATAGTAAGGCGATGAGAAGCTAAGTTTGATACCAAAGTTGTCACAAAGGTCTTGTAACAACTTGTTTTTGAAAGATTTACCATTATCTGTTATTAGGCGATGAGGAATACCAAAACGACAGATAATGTGATGGTTAATGAATTCGACAATTTTTCCTTTTTTGATTGAAATGAGTGGAACGGCCTCCACCCATTTTGTGTAATATTCGGTCGCTGTGATTATCCAACGGTGACGTTGTGAAGAGGTCGGGTGAATCTCACCAATAAGGTCTAAACCCCATTGTGAGAAAGGCCAAAGATCTCGAGCGACCTGTAGCGGGTGGCTAGGAGTATGTTGAAGATTGGCATGTTGTTGACACATGACACAACGCTTAACATATTCGTAGCAGTCGTTATTGAGAGTAGGCCAATAATAACCTAGGCGAAGGATTCGTTTAGCCACGGCAAGGCCACTAAAATGTCCACCACAAATACCGTCATGGACCTGTTGGATGGTATAGGTGACCTCTGCGCCGGTTAGACAGCGAAGGAGGATGCCATCAAAGCCACGTTTATAGAGGAGTCCTCCCATGACAACATAACGCGAAACACTTTTAAGAAAAGCACGTTTGCCGTTACTAGTAAGGTCAGGTGGGAGGACAGAGATTGTAAGGTAGTCGTGAAATTGGTGGTACCAGGTATCCTGTGAATTAGTAGACACAGTATTTATCATGCAAACTACCGGGGTTGAATAGGATGGTGCAAAAAGTTGTTGGACCACGACGAATAATTCAGAGTCAGTTGGTGCGGCGGGAATTTGCGAGGCTAAGCAAGCCATAGTATCCGCAAATTTGTTAGTGGAGCGGGGAATGGTTTGGATAGAATAGTGAGTAAATAAGGCTAGAAGTGACTCCACGTGGTGTTTGTACTTCTGAAGTTCCTCGTTTTTACATTGGTAGATGCCCATAACTTGATTGACTACCAATTGAGAGTCGCCAAAAATGTTGATAGATTTGATACCTAAGTGTATCGCAACTTGGAGACCCAGAACAAGGGCCTCGTATTCCGCTGTATTATTAGTGCAGGGGAAATCAAGTCGGAATGAAAGAGGCATAGGTTCAGCGTCAAGAGGGATGAGAACAACGCCGGCTCCTCCGCCGCGCTGGCACTTAGATCCATCGAAGAAGAGGGTCATTTGATACGACTCTTCTCCGAGCGAAAGAGTGGCGATGAGTTCGTCGGGGAAGGTAAAATTGGTAAATTGTTCCCCAGGTAGAGGGGCCTCCGCAAGTTGGTCTGCAAGAGTTTGTCCTTTGATTGATTTCTGTTGTATAAACTCAAGGTCGAGGTCGGCGAGGAGCATGAGCCATCGAGCGATGCGTTGGTTTAGGTGTGGTTTGGCGTACATATAATGAATGGGGTCTGTGTTGGTGATGACGAAAGTTTTGTGATTCAGGAGGTAATGTCGGAGTTTGGTGGCGACGAATGATAGGGCCAGGCACAATTTTTCTACATGTGTATACCTAGTCTCGTAATCCACGAGGGTACGACTTATATAATAAACGGCCTGCTCTCGGCGTGCCGAGTCTCGATGTGCGAGCATAGCTCCTATAGCATGGTCAGTGGCGGAAAGATAAAGGTAGAAAGGGCGGTCGTCCTGGGGTGGGATAAGCACGGGTGGCTGCAAGAGATATGTTTTGAGAGCTTCGAAGGCTTGGTGACACTCCTCACTCCATTGAAAGGCAACGTCCTTTTTTAGAAGGTGATGAAAAGGGTGACATCGATCCGAGAGTTGGGAGATGAAACGCCGGATGGATTGAAGTTTACCCTGCAAACTACGCAATTGTTTGAGGTTTTTGGGTGGGGGCATTTCTAGGATAGCTTTTACTTTAGATGGATCGACCTCAATGCCACGCAAAGAGACGATAAAGCCAAGAAGTTTTCCCGAAAGGACACCAAAGACACATTTCTTTGGTTGAAGACGGACAGAATATTGTAACAGGCGATCAAAAATAATGGTTAAAACATCGAGATGTTCACTGCGATGTTTAGACTTGCCAAGAAGATCGTCGACGTAATCTTCAAGGATAGTGTGCATAATGTCATGAAAAATGTAGGTCATAGCCCGCTGATAGGTTGCACCAGCATTCTTAAGGCCAAACGGCATGACACGATAACAGAAGGTTCCCCAAGGAGTTATGAAGGCAGTTTTGTGTTGATCGGCAGGGGCAACCAAAATTTGGTTGTATCCTGAAAAGCCATCCATGAGAGAAAGCATTTCATGACCCGCAGTGAGATCAACAAGTTGATCAATACTTGGGAGGGGGAAGTCATCCTTAGGGCAAGCGAGGTTAAGATCCCGGAAATCCGTGCATATCCGAAGTCCCCCCGTCGCTTTCGTGACAGGTACGATGTTAGAAATCCATTGAGGATAGTCAATAGGCAGAATGAAGGAAACAGAAAGGAGTCGTTGGAGTTCCTCTTTGACCAAGAGAGCAATGCGTGGATGCATTTTTCTCAATTTCTGTTTGACTGGTTTGGAATCGGGGTTTAGGGTGATGTTATGGACGGCAATGGTAGGATCAATTCCTGGCATGTCAGCGTAAGACCATGCGAAAGCTTGGTTGCGAGCACGGAGAAAGGTAGTAAAGGCGGCTTGTTCTGATGTGTTAAGGGATTGTCCAATCTTCACTATGTGAGGATCTTCCTCCGTGTGGAGGTTGATTTCTATAGTAGATTGGTTCAGCATGGTTTGGGTTTCAGATGGTAAGGGCGCGTTGAATATAAGAATCATCCGCGCCCAGGTAAGTGAGTATGGAGTCGTCATCCTGGCATTCAACAACATTAATCAAAGGCGAATCCTCTTCGATCATGTCTGGATACAGAAGGGGAAGAGAAGATGGGTCCTCATTATCGCGTTGATAAGTGAGAGGACCTATGAAGATAGCATTTATGAAAAAAAAAAGTTAGGAGGGATAGATTCAGGGTCCATCGATTCTGTGGGTGATGATGGCAAAGTGGGTGATGATGGTTCGGTAGGGGCGACGTCGTCTTCTTCCAGGATACAGCTGACAGGAGGTGTCTCTTGTGTAGGTGTTTCGGAAAAACCGAGACCACTGCGATCATTATGTTTGCGTGTGGTCATGGGAATGAGTGTATGTCGGCCTTGTTCGTAAAGGCCAAAACCAAAGCCTTTCCACGCACAGCGAGTCAAGAAGGTGAGGGCGAAACGACGATTTGTCAAGTATTGAAAATCGGATTGGAAGGGAACCACACCAAGAGGAGGTTCAGGGGTAATGGAGGATGCGTCAACACCCCCATACGTTAGGTTAGTGCGACAATGGGGTGGTCCGTAAGAGATTACCTCCCCCACGCGACGGTCGTAGGTGGGATGTGCATGTAATTGTCCGTACTCCTGCGGGGTAGGGAAAGAACTAACGTTATATAGGCGGTACTCCCCCAGCGTAAGGCGATGAAAAACATCTACTAAGGGGTCGGAGGTTGGGATGTTAGCTGCGGGAAGAGAAGTGGTTTGTGCGACGGTGGTTTCATCAGTTGAAGGCGTAGGTGCAGTTGAGGTGGATGGTTGAGGTACATTTGAAGAGGATGGTTGGGTTGAATGTATGGGTGTCTTGATTGGTATAAGCACATCATTTGGGCGGTATAACATATTGCAAGTTTTGAAGGGGGGAGGATCAGCTTTTACAGTGTAGGACTTCCCCTCGTACTCAAATTTTATGCATCGATGTAATGTTGAGGGAACGCATCCCATGGCTCGGATCCAAGGACGACCCAGCAATATATTATATTGGAACTCCCCTTCAAGGACATAGAAGAGTTTGGGAAAAATACGTGGGCCTACGCGAATGTTGAGGATCACGGTGCCTAAGGTAGAAGTAATAGCGTCATTGAATGACGCAACATGATGGGGTTGGCACACATGGCAACTAGAAGGGATGTTCATTTGTTGGAAGGCTTTTGAATGTTGGAATATTAGTCAATTGTGAACATTATGTATGAGTGTGGAAATAAATTATATAGATTTGTAATGAAATACAACTATTTCAATGAATAGAAGTGGATAACTCATGTAAACTAGTTAGTAACTAGATAGGTGTTGGGAAGATACATTTTTTTGTGAGAAAATAATGGGATTGAGAGTTTGAGTGAGATATTGTGGGGATTATTAGCAGATATGTGGGATAAGTTGAGAGATTTGTGGAGAGAGAAGTGGATTCATGAGATGAAAGATTACATGACTCCACCATGAATCAGGAAGTATGATTCAAATACTCTATATGATGTAATCATCTCGGTGGGCATATGAATAATATATCTCGGAATCATTTATCCTATAATATCATTATTCGGTGTATTTTAGATAACTGTGTAAAACTGGTTAGAATGCATGTGATTTGGTATCAAAGCAAGCTAGGGAATCCCCTCAAGATGAGATTCATTTTTAGGACAAAATCACAGCCTCTAAGATGCAATATGATCAGTTTTGAAGTCTTTCAATTACCATTTTCAACGGAATAATCTGATCGGGACAAAAAAAAAAACCAATTCCTCGAAACTCGAGGTAATTCAGCGAAGGGCTTTTCTCAAAAAAATTCAAAATTTTCTAAACTTTTTTGGGTTTGTTACGATTTGTATGTCAAATAAAACTTCTGTAAAAAAATTACAGAAACCCATTTCGTATTGACTATGAGAAATCGTGGAAACAGGTATTCTGACGGTTAGGCGCGTTGCAATTAGTCGAACCGCACCAAGATAAGCCGAATAGTGTCAACTTCCTGCATTTCTAGCAATATTAAAATCTGATATGTTTTCATTTTGGATAAATATAGAAGTTGATTATTATTGTAAGGGTGCATTATCGGTTGAAACACGACACCTAATATAGATTGTAAAATGAGCCTCAAAGACTGTGCAAATTCAGTTGAGGGTTAGCATCATCATCGATGTGAGGCTGGAGGCAAAATGAGGTGATGATGGTCACGCAATCGGCGACGTCTCTCGTCAGGCATAACATCGATATGGAATGCCCATATGTAGGTGATTTGGTGACCAACCACTGCGATTTTCAGTTTGTGTGGGTCATTGGTAATAGCAGCATCATGTTTGTTCTTGAGAGGAGAAACAGAACCTTTCATGCAGCAGGGGTCAAGTACCTGAGGCGAAATGACGATTTGTTAGTTATTGAAAATTGGATTGGAAGGGAACCAACAGATGAGGTTCAGGGGTATTTGTTGAACATGAGGTTCAAACATACGTTAAGATCAGGTGAGAAATGCAGAGGTCCCGTAAGAGATTACGCCTCCCCCAGGCTTGTCGTAGAAGACGTGTGAATGTTTTTTCTCATACTCTTGTTCACATTAGGGAAAGAGTAACGTTAATAGGAACTCCCCCCAATAAATGTTAACATCTACTAAGGGGGGAGTTGAATGTTAGTCCTGCGGGAAATTAGAATATTGTGCGACATTATTCATGAGTTGAGAAGGTGTAAATTATTGAGGTAATGGTGAGGTACAACTATTGAAGAGGATGGTTGTTCAACTCATGGGTGTCTTGCTTGTAACTAAGATACATGTTTCCTTGTGAGAAAATAACATGGGATTGAAGTTTTGTAAGGGGTGAGGATCAGCATTTTGTGGGGACTTCCCCTCGTACTCAAATTTTATGCATGGGATGTAATGTTGAGGGACGCATCCCATTGTGGAGAGAGAAGTGTAACAATTCAAGCAATGATTATTTGAACTCTCACTTCAGGACATAGGAAGGTCAGGTAAAGTACGTGGACTCCTATATGAATGTTGAATCACGGTCATATGAATAAGTAATCCCGAATCATTTGAATCTATAATATCATTATTGGTGTATTTTCTCTGTGTAAATCTTCATTTGTTGGAAGGCTGTTTGAAGAGATGATGTTTAGGCTAGCGCCCCCGTCAATCATAACCCGACGTACTCGAATGTCTCGGACGTAAGCGGAAATGAAAAGGGCAGGGTCAGGGTCTTCTGCACCAAAGTCGATAATTTCATCTTCCGAGAAACTAACTGCAGCGGCTTGTTGTTTTGAGACAGAAGTGGTGGGGGAGATGGATTGTTTGGTGAGAGAGGCAACGTGATTGGGTGTTAGAATGGAGGCAACGGGCAGGGTTTCGTTGGGTAAAACCTCTATCCCTTGAAGGATCTCAACGAGAGCTTGTCGATGAGATTCAGAAGTCTGAATGAGATCATATAGTGTCATTTTTACGGGCGATTGATGAAGCTGTTTGATCATGGTTCGGTGGGCAACTCCATTAGAGACGGGATAGGCGGGTCCGCGAATAACCACTTTAGGTGGTGGTGTAATCGGGATGGTTGAAGGAGAAAGAGATGCCGCAGGTGTGTTTTCTTTCGCTTTCCCATTGTTTTTCTGTCCTCGAGTAGCGACACTAATCATATTAATCTCGTAGATCTGAGATGAGGAAGATGGTTGGGATAATTCATGGTCTTCAAGAGGTGGGGTTGTAATAATGATAGATCTTGGTGAGGCGGGGACAGATGGTATAGGAGAGGGAATTGAAGCTAAAGGTCTCTCCCTTCGTAAGTTGTCTTTCTTAATCTTTCTATCCGGGAGAGGTGACTGACGAAGGATGGTTTTTAGAGCTTTGCATCCCTCCACATCATGTCCTGGTGTGCGGTGATAAGCGCAGATTTTAGACTCATCGTAACCCATAGGTCGGGGTTTAGACGGGTCATAAGGTCTAAGTGGAGGTAGGGAAATGGTCGCATTCTCCACCAACATAGCAAGGATTTTGGCGTAAGATCCTTTGAGTGGGTCAAAATCGGAGGAGGATGAGGGTATTGGTTGTGCGGGTTTTGGTAATGTTTGGGCGTGGTTGGTTCGTATGGGTGGTGGTTTAGCCGAGGGGTGTTGACACATGTTTTTCACTAAACGTGGTTTCTTTGACACAGAAGTTACGTTCAGCTGGTTAGATGATGAGGCTACAGATGACGTGGTAGCGGGAAACAACCACGGAGAAAGGGGAGTGACAGAAAATAAATCCTTTGATGATGGGATTGGTTTAGGGTTGATAGGTGGACCGGATACGCGGGGTAACGATGTTGTGATACCCTTTGATCTCTGTATAGGTGTAGAAGGCGTAGGTCGTTTTGAAGAAAACGAAGGAGGTATGATATATTGATGTAAGGTGGAGGGATGAGGTCCCAATATGGAAGGTGGGTGTGACGATGAGGGTTTTGATTGTGATAGAGGCACGGATTGCGTTCGTCTCCTAGGTGGCGGAACGGATTTATTTTTGGATAAATCGAGTCGCTTAGGCGGGTGTGTTAGACTGGGCATTGGCGAGGTCCCAAGCGTAGGGGAAGATGTGGCTGGGTTAATAGAAGTGGAAGGGGCATTTGGTAGAGGTGAGGGGGGTGAAGGTGAGAACATGGGCATTTTAAGCTTCTGTAAGCACTTCGGGTATATGGTGGAGACATCAGGATCAGTCATTTGCATTTGAGTAGAATATGGCGTACTCAAACGTTCCCATAGGGCCTCGTCTATCTTCTGGAGAATGACAGTCCTCACGTGTGAATAGGAACTTTTGTATGGAAGAAAGGTGGGTTGTGATTCCAGTCCACTGTGGGTGTGATACAGGGGGTAGATGAGGCACTGTATCAATAGATGTTAAGAGGTCAACCGGTCGTTGAAAAGATTTAGGTGATGAGGGACTAATAGGTAGGAGGGCATGTTTGAGGGGATCTGTCATGGTTAAAGAATGTGGTGATGTCGGTGTAAGAGATTTCTCGTCTAAGGATGTCAAAAGGAGTGGCGAGCCTTCCTCTTGTGTAGCAAGAGTGGTAGAAGGAGACGTTTGGGAAATAGATAAATTAGATAACATCCGCTCACAGTCTTGTAGGGATGTGGTGTAAGAAGACTCATTGATGAGAAGAGAAGCCTGGGCAGTTAACTCTTCTATGGGTAAAGGAACGATTTCGCTTTGGCTTGATGGTGGTGAAGGAGGTTCGAGCTCCTGTGTTAGTGAAGAGGCTTGATTCAAAATTTTCTCGATAGAGGCTTTTGGCTGGGTATCGAAGACTGCATGGATCTCATGAACACTCTCCTCGGCTAAGATATCTTGGTTCACGTTACTGTTGGACGAGTGATTCGGGAATGGCTTGTTGAAAATTTTCAAATTTCGGTTAGCAGGGGCGTTAGGATTATCGAGGGTTATATCCCCTGCATCAACCATTTCCTGCACTATGTTTTTCAACATCTTGCAGTTTTCATGACTATGTCCCTTTACGCGGTGAAAGTTACAAAAGTCATTTTCTTTGTACCAGGAAGGTATTGCGCGGGTGGAGTCAAACCCAGAAGTGAGGTTTAACAGGAGGTAAGGTAATAGCTCCTGCTTTGAGCAATTTCTCCAATATCACACCATATGTTTCTCCCAAGGGAGTGTAGTTGATGGGCTCGGCTTTGTATTTATAGGTGGTTTTTGGTGGAGTATTGGACGGTGGTTGAGATTTGACCATCACCGCGTGGACAGCTCCTTTTGATTTAGAAGAGGTGGACGCGTGAGGAGTGGTGGTATTTGGTTTATTGGTAGAATCAGGAGTTCGGAAAGTGGAGTTCTTGTTGCGCAACCGCAATTTCTCTTCCTCTAAGGCTCGAATTTCTAATTTTCGAGCCATAGTAAAGGCCTCGTCGAATGTACGGAAAGTTTGAATTTGGAGGGTAGGGGAGATGTGCTTAGCGCAGGCCCGCGTAAAGAGTTCGATAAGTTCGGTTTGAGGCAAGGCATACGTAAGTTGGTTGATAAGGCCCCGCCATCGTCCAACGAAATCTGCGATAGATTCGTCTTCAAATTGTCGGATGGCATAGAGGTCAGTGATAGATACTTTCTTGGCAATGTTAATGGAGAAATGATCCAAGAAAGATTGGGCTAGTTGGTTAAAAGAGAAGATCGAGTGCTGGGTTAAAGCACTGTACCACTCCAAGGCAGGTCCTGATAAGGACATGGGGAAGGTGCGGAGTAACAAGGCGTCATCATGGGCAATCAAATAACAAGCATGTCTAAATGATCGCAAGTGTTGTTGAGGATCCTCCTTACTATTAAAACGAGTAAATTTCGGCAACTCCCATTGAGGAGGATATGAATGAAGGGGGACAGAAGGGTGAATGGGCTCCCGACAAACTTGCTCGTATGTCAAGGCGCTACGACTTCCCGAAACCGAAGCCTCCAGATTTTGCATTTTGTCCATCATTTGTTTGATGAAATCAGTGGTTGGATGAGATGATGGTGCACCAGAATAGGGATGTCCCATATAAGGTGTTGAGGTTACTGGATACGTGTATGGGAATGAAAAGGTAGGCGGAGCTTGAGAAGGAAAGCTCGTGTGGATAGGTGGCAGAGAGCAAGTCATGAATGGAGCAGTCTGCAAAAAGAGATGAGGTAGGGGCAGTTGGTGGTAACGATACGTGGGGTCCAAGATTAACAAAAGGAAAGCTAATCGGGGTCGTATGAACCTCTGAAGCTGTCGGATTGGGAGACGGGGCTAGAGATGCAGGAAGCAAGGCGGTATTATCAGGAGGAGTGGGAGCTAAATGAGCAGCTATACTAATAGGCATACCAACAAGGAGCTGACCATCAGGTGTACGGTCAGGGGTATGAGACAAATAGTATTGTACAGCGCTGGGATTAGCATCCAGAAATTTGGCAAAGTCCTTATCTCCTACAGGAATTTTGGGAACCTCACTGGTGTCCGTAGGATTCCCCATAGAATGTGAAGGGGGTGATTCAGGCAAAGACACAGAGCAGGCATGTGAAACCATGGCGGCGGCTTGTTTTCGAGTGATAACAACCATGGACAAGAACACACAGGTAAAGTTTCAATCTATCAAGAACAAAAACAACCTCAGAATGATAAATTTGGCAAGTTGCTGGTTTGTCAGGGGCTGACGAAGACAGTAACCGATATCGGTTTACTAACCGGTGTCGGGCACAGGGGAAACGACTTCGGTCCCTTAACCGATGCTGGTGTCAAAAATCTAGGATAAGAAGATACAAAAGGCTGCTAATTTGATTTTTAGCAACGTTGAGTATATTTATCAACTTATTGATCACAGAAGACAGAGTATGACAGAGAAAACAGAACAGCAAGCAAGCAAGATGCACACGCAAATCCAGAGATTAACCCTAGGGTTAATTTTAATTATTGTGGGCTTATGCCTTTAGACGTAGAATGATGTCAGAATCCTAAACAACAAGACTTAGGGGAAATGTCAAGTTTGTTTTGGCTTATAAGGTTACCTCAATCGGGCGGAGGAATACCGCGGAAAAAGGGGGGATGTTTGAGCTGTTGTGTTAATTGTGAAGTGATTCGGTATGTGTTGTGCAGTGAAACTAAGATTAATTTCCTGTCAATACCGTGGATATCACCCCCACGTGTACGACCTGTTACTTAATCTATGTTCACTAGAATTGAAAAACAACAAGCAGGAATGCAATGCATGTGTTTTAAAACCCAAATCGAAAATGATATTCGATGAAGCAAAAGAGATGACTTTCACTAATGCAAGATGCAAAAAGCAAAGCAAGTTCTTTTACCAAAATAATAAAATACCTTGTGAATATCTTTAGAAGAAGAAAACAGCAAGTATGCTCCCTAAATGAAAGCAAGCAAGAAATAAAGAAAAACCCAAAATGGGTCCCACCGGGCGTGCCAAAATGTTTCACTCGGAAAATGCTTCGTTCCCTTTTAGAAACAGATAAGGTTAGGGTTAGGAGGAATACCTGTAGAATGTCGAGATGATGTGCGCGTACCGTAGAGAAAGATCAGGTTGACTGCGGAGAACTCCTTTTTGTCTGGGAAGGACTACCTGCAAATAAGAACACAAGACCACAAGATTTGATTAAACAATAAATGAGGAAACTGCCTTGGGCCCAGGAAATGTAAAACTTCCTTTCGAAGGTGGTCAGTTTCCCTGCTAATATGAGTTAACACAAAATACTGTAAAATATCAATTAAATCACTTCGTTGAAACAGGTAGGGGAAAGGCTGTTTTTCCTGGTTTTTGATCAAAGGAACCGATGCCGGTTACCTATAACCGATGGCGGTTACTGATAACCGATACCGGTGGGTTCTAGGATCTTCTGGGCTGGTTGTGGTGTTTGTAATGGCTGGTTTTTGGATAGTATTAGGAAATGGGATGGTTAGAAGCAAAAGAATGATAGTTAGAGGCAATGGTACGTTGGATAATGGATTCAGAAATGGATTTAGGAGGACTGTAATTCCAAAAGCATAAGAAATGTTATAATGGAGGACATGCAAGATGTGACTTACTGGTTTTGACGAAGATGCAAGTTGATCTCCTTTGCTGTAAACACGTCTAGTATTTTCACTCGTCTCTGCTTGGTCAAGTGAAGATCTGGACTCTGTTCCTCGCTCGCAATGCTCTCTGTTGATCCAGAAATCCTTCGACTGATCTCTCAAAATGAAATTCCGATCCGTTGTTTTGGTTTGGGAAGCCCATTTACAGGGAACCGATGGCGGTTGCGTAACCGACGGCGGTCGAGTAGGAACCGGCATCGGTAAGGAAAAAGTAGGCTATTTTTAGTAAAATAGCCCACCTTCCCTGCTTTTCTCCCGAGAGATCAGTTGCGGGCTTGGTCAAGTGGCTAGAAGGTCGGCTTTGGGTGCGAGTAAGGAGGCATTAGTTATGGATGTGAGTCTAGACCAAGTCATGGGTCTTAATTAGGTTAGTTTAGGGTTAGGGCTAGGTCATGATGAGGTGGCAAAGTGAGGTGGCGGGTAAGGTGATGTGGATTTATCAATTACAAGGTAATTAATAAATAATTGTGTAAGGTTTAGGTAATGAGGTTAGGTTGCGAAATGGGATGCGGGTCACAAGGGGTCGTAAGACACGAATTTGGTGTCTACAGTTTGTCTTCCGCAAGATTTATCCACCTCCATTGTTATGTTCTTCAAAAGGCTAGGCTTGCATGTAACACACTTGAAAACTGACACTTGCCACAGTGGCATGAGAGTTATAGAAAATTGTATCGCCAGGTTCACACATTTGAATTTATTAACTGGAAGGTGCCCATAAAGGTATCTATGTGTGATGTACTGGGAAAACGTCCTGAGGAATATGTATGGATACATGAAATTATTACAAATCATTTGCATGCCATGCAAGAGTTTTAGACAACGTAGCTTCTTTTATAGCAATCTCGCAAGGTGCATGCTTAGGGTAACAGTGCACACTACCATCGTAAGTTAAAATATCCTAGAAGTGTGTCACACAACCTGGACAGTCTCATCACACCAATTCCACTGGTGTCTCCTTATGAAAAGCTTAGAAAGAGAGGATTCTCCAAGGGCGTATGCATGAATTTACAACCAAATGACCCTTGTGTCATACCAAAAATGAGATCACTCCAATCTTGCAATGTCCCAAGATTCTTAGAGCGCACATAAGGCTTCCAAAGCCTTGTCCATGGGTCTGCATATGCTCGTTATGAGATAACAATTTTAGGGAAACTTTCAGTGTCCATACTGCCAATGCCGAGAAAAAGGATAGCCTACAAGTTGACTTGCATGGATATGTAATCTGACACATGTAGACATTCGAAATTCTTAATTTGGAACCTTGAAGCCAACTACTCATGAACACTTTGACAAACCATTCTTAATATGATTGCGGAGTCTAGAAAATACTTCTAAAAACCAATGCTTAAATGACAAAAAAAGAATGTGCACAATCTGCACATTCAGAAAATGCTATGTGTAAAACATCATAATCAACTTGTATTGAAACTTGAGCGGATTAAAGTGAAATAATACTCAGAAGGAACACATAAAGTCTTGCATGAGAGCACAATGGCACAGGGTTGAGATGGATCCTTGCATCGAAGCCGAGATTACTAACGCACCTCCATGAAGATGATAAGGACTTCCGAGACTTAGCCTCACTATCGTATCGCTGATAGTTTGGAGATAGCTGCTGAGTCCATGCAAACTTTGAAGAGTTGCCCTAGTTACATATCATCATCGCTATTTTAAGGACCAGAGTGGCTATGAAGCTCTTTGATGGCTTAAGGGCTAAGCTATTTCTACTACCATTTCTTTTTTTACTAGAAGAGGTCTATTGTGCACTTGCATTGACTCTCGATAGAGTTTCTTAAAGGCTTACAAGACTAGCTTGTCATTCTAGGATTGACCTATTTTTGGAGTCTAACAGCGGTGAAGTTAAATTTCAAAGATCTCCTATGAAAGATGACAATGAATTCAAGTCGAAGTATCAAAGGAGGTATGTGTGAGCCTAAGTTTCCTCGACAAGCTTATTCTACCAAATATGATGCACACATAATTACCTTGTATTCATTCCGATCTGTCTACCTAGAGTGTCCCTATGAGACATTTATGCCACTGTCTTAATATGGTTGATATGTATTGGGTGCTTCATGAGTGTTGATCAAGATCTCTTGTATAATTTGATTCTTGGAAAATTCTCCCTGTGATAGTATTTGAAGCTATCATTCAAATCTGATTACTCTTAAGGCTCTAGATCCTGAATCGATGACTTTTGGTACCAATGTTGACCCATTTAAATTGAATCAAATGCATTAATGGTCTTGAGGATCATGCTAAATCTTGTTACAATTCCCCGAGATCACTTCCAAGGATGACTTGACCACCTTTATTCACTTGAGAATATTACGGTCAGTCTAGTCCCATGAGTGAAGTAGTCACATAGTGCGCTTAGCACCACTAGTAAATTGGCTAGTGCTTGAAAGATCATTGGATCTCTTATGATAGATTTCCATTTCATAAAAGTATTATCCGCTTAGATTGGTCGAAGATGAAGACCATACTAATCTCTAGCAAGTTTGTAAAGGAATGGAACATTCTCTAGACCCTAAGACCCATCTTGTGCACATACATGTTGAATAGGGTATGGCCACAAGTTTCAACACATGGGTGAACTACATATTTTGATAGTACATAGTATGAGAAGTGTCCTCTTTGACAATCCATTGTGAAATTTGCTACGACTTGCTTGTTAGTTTATGTGTCAATAAAAGGAATAAGCTCATCACCCACTTCTTAAAGGACGCAATGAAGACCATAAATCATCACATCGTGGAAATAAATACCCTCTATGATGTCTGATCTTTTATTTATTTGGACAAGCTGTGGTATGCTTGGTTTCAAGGAATGTTATGAATAGTCCTATATTCAGTCAGAGTACTCAATTTGCATTCATAGGTTCTTTGCGTTTGGAAACGAGTTACTCTTAGAAATGGTCCAATTTGTAGGTTCATCCTAGGGGAACCGACCTACAAGGCATTCAAGCTTATCAGAATACGCTTCCTTGAGCTTGGTAGCTTGATTATCCCCTTTGAAAGTCTTACAACAAAGACTAACTCACCTATTCAGCCATTGCGCATGCATTGATTGCATGTTCTGAGCTCACAAGATGGAAACCTAGTGACACACTTGCAGTGTGAGAACTGAAACCTTAAACATGAGTATTGAGGCGTGCATAGATTTCGAGATATTTAGAAGCACACATGATGTTGCATAGACTTGATCTCTAAGTGACTGTATCTAAACTTTCAAAGATCCTTGGAGCATCACACTAAGGCATGAAATCCAGCATCCAACTCACCTTCTTCATTTCTTGCATGATCAGGGACACCAACTATACTTGAATCACATGCCATCAACCAGCAGAGAGACCTCCATGAGTTAACATCTGAGTTAGTGACTCGAGTTGCAAGAAAGTTACCCTTGATCTTGTTCAAGATTCCTTTCCTGACTTAGTGATCCACTGAAAGTATCCTTCATGAGAATTTAGGCCTTACCAGTCCTGGAAACCTTTGAGTGAAGTGTCATTTATTTTGCTGAGGAATCGATCTGGTAAGCGATTTGTTTGCATCTAGAACCATTATGGGAGTCACTTTTCACTGGATGTAACTTCTGCTCAGAATTGATTGCTAATGCATCAATTTAAAAGCACTATGGCTACAGTATCTTAAGCTGACCACCAAACACATTGCACTAGAATTAGGGGCTAAGCAGATTCAGTACCAATTTAAGCAATTTACTAAAGTACATTTCTCATAGTCTAGCTCCATGACTACACCTTCAAGATCAAGACGGTAAGGTCCTTCTAGTACCAATAAGATGTAATTTGATGTAACCTTTACAGAGGAAATATCCAGGGGAAACCCAATTTTGTTTAGATCAGGTGCAGGGTCCGTACCAAAATATTCTGGATGAATATGTTCCCCATTTGGTCTTCCAAACATCAATCTGAATGTGAAGATCTGCTTGAACAAATGATAATCACGTGAGGTTAAAGTACAGAATGGCACGTCCAACATAGAAAACCTTTGAGCACAAGCCACAGTGTGCATAAGTATTCGCCACTAGAAGTTATAAGGATGCAAATGGAATGTCTTCCCAGAAAGATTCCTTATTCAAATGATCTAAAATCGTAGATGATGTAACTTTGAAGATGCTTTCTTGTGCACTTAACTAGAGGTTGACTCAGGTAAGAAGGTGATCCATAGGGATCTGAAATAACTCTACTTCATCAGAAACAGTTAGCAAAGAGAATAAAAAAAAGAAAATGGAGGTTCTGATGTTTAAGTAATAGGACCACCACCCTGCATAGGGTGACAGTTACAGAACTGCCACCCAGCCAGGGTAGAGGTCCCTGAACCACCAGTCTACACAGGGCGGCAGTCTTGGCCATTATGGACAGAAAACAAAATTCAAAACAAACAACCTTTGTATTTGAAAGGATGTTCATTTATCTTCTCCTTCATGACCTTTCCCATTCTCCAGTGCATAGGAGGACATGAGAATGGCTATAAATACATGATTGTAGAAGTGTAAAATATCATCGAATCATGCAGGCAAGTGAGCAAGAAATCTTTGTGCTGGAAATTGTAATTTTGTAGAAGAAAGGAGTGTTGAGATAGAGAAAACAAGTAATTGAAAGGAAGTGTTGAGATATTATCTACTTCTCTTTCTTACTTATTGTAAATTATTTACCTTTTGATTTAAATTAGCCAATAGAAGTGGGAAGAAAGAGCAATTTCCCTTCCCGACTAGTTTTACCTCCATTGGATGTTTTCCAGGATTAAATTGTTGGTGTTATGAGCTTATATTCTTTCATTCTATTATGAGCTTATTTTGGTATCATAGCTAACAAGTATCCAAGACTGTGGTATTTCATTCTTGAATTGTATGACAGTGACAAGATCTAAAGGTGAATAATCTTTACCTTGTGATCCAGAGATTTCTATAAAGAAGTGGAAACAAAGAATTCAGGGAGAAATGGAGGAAGAGAACTTGGTCTGTAGAATCGAGATGTTGGAGACCATGATGGATAGGATGTTTAGAAGGCAAGAATAACTTGTAGATTTGTAGAAGACAACTTCTGTTAAGCAAGACTCCATGGAATCGGTGGTTTAAGGCTTAGCTGAAAAGTTTGGTATAGGGAGGAGCCACCATGAGGAATATTATGGGGAAGAGCATGAAGAAGAGACTTCAAACACAAGAGAAAAGGTAAAATATGATCATACTCCTTTTAAATTTGAGACTAAATTCGAAATTAAAAGCTTTGAAGGACAAGTAGATGCATAAGTTACTTGATAAATGGTTAAAACAATTAGAAGTCTATTTTAGCATCCATAATTTCACTGAGGCATAAAGGATCACCTTTGCACGTCTTAAGATGGAGCGACATGCTTTGGTTTTGTGTGAAACCTATCTAGCCACTTGTGAAAAGAAGAAATGTCCTATTGTGAAATCTTGGAAAGAATTTAAGGAATTACTTAGAGCTAACTTCTATCCTATTGGCCATAAAACTAACCAAATGATTAAATGGTAGAATTTTAGACAAGGTAATGGTCAAAGTGTGCAGGACTATACTACGGAGTTTCAGATCAAGCCATGTTGCTAAACATGGACTTAGAGGATGAGGATATTCTAACAAGTACTTGGGAGGACTTCACACTCACCTTCGAAGAAAATTCATCTCCACAAAGCCCAAGGATCTCAATGAAGCATGTGTACATGCATACTACATAGATGATGAGAAAAAGCAAGGAGAAGCAGAGCCAAGGGTAAAGTAGTCAACAAATCAATAGAAAAAGGATTATGGGTAAATAAGTAACAAGGGTAAGTGGAAAGGGAAAGGTAAACAAGCTACCACTACTTTAAATACTTGTAAAGAACACAAATTTTTTTGTAAGAATTGTGATATCAATGGTCATACTGACGCTACATGTTGGAAGTTGCATCCGGAGTTACATCTGAAGAACCAAACCAAGGACTCAAAGAAGTCCATGACAGTTATAAAGATAGAAGGGGAGGTGGAAATCAAAGATGACTCTAATGTAGATGAGAGGCTTGGATGCAGGACACCAACATGGACCAGTGAAGAGGAGATGAGTAGACTATTCTAGATCAAAATCCAGATCAAGAGGACTAAGTAAATGCTTTGGTTGATACCGGTTCTCAATCTAATTTGATTTTTGAGGAAATTGTAAAGAAGCTTTGTCTTGAGACTTACGAGCATCCGCACCCTTATCCTTTGGGTTGGGTGAAGAAGGGTGTTGAAATTCAGGTAAAAAGAAGATGTAAGGTCAAGTTTGGGATAAATTCCCAATATATAGATGTATTGGAAGCTGATGTTATTCCACTTGATGCTTTTGATGTTGTTTTTGAGGAGTCCTTACTTGTATATTAGGGATGTTATATTTATGAGAAGGGAAAACCAGTACAGATGGGTCAAGGATGGGATCAGCTACAACATCCGGGAACACCAGCGTAAGACACATGTTACTATGGTGAGTGCTAACCAAGAAAAATGACTTATTCAGGAAAATCATAATCAGTTTTGTTTACTTTTGTTAAAGGATAAACAAGATGGGGTAGAAGTTTCAGATATTTCTAACCAGGAAAAATAAGATTTGGATAGTATTATTCAGTCTTTTTAGGAAGTTTTTCAGGCTCCTAGTGGGTTACCACCAAAATGGGAAGTAGAGCATGAGATTCAACTATTTCCAGAGTCCCCTCTACCAAACATCGTGTTGTATAGGAAATCCTTGCTTGAGAGTACTGAAGTAAAGAAATAACTCCATGAACTACTAGACCAAGGGGTGATACGTCTGAGCACCTCACCATGTGGTTCACCTATTGTGATGGTGCCAAAGAAGGATGGTTCTTGGATAATGTGCATCGACTACCGTGCTTTGAACAAGATCACCATAAAGAAAAATATCCACTTCCCCACATAGATGATCTCTTGGACCAACTTCAGCATGCCAAATTTTTCACGAAGTTGGATCTCAAGTCAGGTTATCACCAAGTTAGAATGAAGGAGGAGGATATATGGAAGACTTCCTTCAAGACAAAATAAGGTTTGTATGAATGGTTAGTACTTCCAACGGTTTATGCAATGCACTTGCTACATTTATGAGATTGATGAATGATGTATTGTGGGATTTCATAGATTCATGTGTCATTGTATATCTAGATGATATCTTGATTTTTAGTGCCACATGGGAAGAACATCTAACACATTTGTAGCAAGTCTTACAAGTTCTCAAGGAGAAACAACTACTTTGTAATATGAAGAAATGTGAATTTTCCAAATAGTCACTTGTCTATCTTGGGCACGTGGTTGGAGGAGGAGAGCTACGAGTGGATCCAAAGAAGGTGGAAGCCATCACCAATTGGCCAACACCAACAGGAGCCACAAAGACTAGGATTTTTGTGGGAGTAGTACAATACATGCGGAAGTTCATTCTGGGTTTCTCGGTGATTGTGGTACCTCTACACACAGTGCCACAAAGAGTAAGGGTTTCGACTGGGGTAATGAAAAAGAAAAATCCTTTGAGTTATTGAAATACAAAATTAGTCATGCTCCAGTACTTGATCTTCCTAATTTGCAGTATCCTTTTGAAGTAGAGACAGATGCCATTGATTACGTTATGGGTGCAGTTTTGCTTCAAGGAGGTAAACCCATATGTTATCATTATGAAACTTTCACTTCAGAAGTTAAAGGATATTCAGTATATGATAAAGAAATGTATGCACTAGTTCAGGAAATTAAAAAATGGAAACATTATTTGACTTGGGTAAAGAAACTATTGTGCACATTCACCACAAACCTCTCTATTATTTGTAAGCACGGTCTAAATTGCAGCAAGAAAGGCACTACAAATGGTTGGGGTTTCTTCAGCAGTTCCATCTAGTGATCAAATACAAGAAGGGTAGTACAAATTTGGTGGCAGACATGTTGTCTAGGCCACCCACACAAGGAAATTTTTTCCATGTTTGGCCACTATCTCTCAGATCGAGCCCTTCACAGAAGGAAGCTTACAGAGAGGAATATGCCTAAGACATAGACTTTGGGGTGACATTTCAACAAAACAGTCCCAAGGGGCTGAAAAGTATAGGGATTGAAGACTATTATCTCAAGGATGTGGCTACTCTACCGATGGGGGAAGTCCTTTGTGTGCCTAAAGAAGAAAGATTTCTATTAATGAGGGAAGCACATACCTTGAAAGTAAAGGGACTATTTCAGTGTTGGTAATACCCTAGCCCACTTGCAAAGGTATGTATATTGGCCCAACATGCAAGAAGAAGTATCAAAATTTATATGTAGATGTAAATATTTGTTGTACTAGAAAGCCTAAGACTAGGAAGGAAGGTTTGTATATGCCTTTACCAGTACCTACTCAGTGCTGGGAGGAAATTTCTATGGATTTTTTAGGAGAATTACCTATGTCTAAACATGGCCATGAAGTATCTCTATGTCAATTGTTGATACATTCAGTAAAATGTGTATTCTTATATTTTGCATGTAAAAAGACAGTAAAAGCACATGAGGTGGAAGAAATTTTGTTTTCTAATGTATGGGTGCATTTTGGTTTTCCAAAGTCTATTGTTTCTGAGGATAGGGATTCTAGGTTATTGTGGGAATTTTTGGACTACTTTTTGGGACAAGATGGATACCAGGTTATAGAGGATAAATCTTTCCATCCACAGCTCAGATTGACAAATAGAGGTGGTAAATAGAACTTTGGTACAAAAAATCAAAGGTTTTTAACAACAAATACCAAAGTACTTGGGATGAGTCCTTAGCCTACATTCAAACATTCCTATAAGTGAAAGTACATACATCCACTATGAAGTCACCGTTTGAAGCATGCTTGGATATCTACCTACAAATCTGCTAGACATAGTAGTTAGAAAACAAGATGATTTCAGAGGATACATGAGAGTTTAGAGGTGACTAGATTCAAACAAGTTCATTGAGAGGATCCGGAAAATCCATCTCAAGGTCAAAGAACAACTAGAGAAATCTCAAGCAAAGTACAAAGCTAGGCAAAATCAGCATAGGAGGGAACATAATGCTTCATGTTGGAGATAAAGTTTGGCTTTACTTGAGCAAGGAGAGACTACAAGGTCAAGCATGGAAGCTCAAGCCACTACGATATGGACCCTTCACCATATTAGAAAGGTTGGAGAAAATGCACTTTCGACTTGATTTGAATCATCATTCATGAGGATGTACTTTGTAGTTTTGGTATGAGAAATTGCACCTATATGAGCCATCCATGCTAGATGAAGATGAAGAACTGTTTAGTTTCTACCTTCCATTGAGGATTGCGTCTTGGAAGTCATGAGGTGAATTGTGAGGAGGATGTGGTGTTACAGCAGAAGGTTAAGAGAGACTTTGAAGAGGTTTGCAGAGAGTCTTGGTAGATTGGACTGAAAGGAAAGACACCAAGGCAGACTCAGTGGTACTCAAAGGAGAAAGCGAGGGGATTATTTCCTCATCTACTCCCCCACTAAAATTTTATGGGACCAAAAGCCTCCTAAGAAGGGGAGGTGTGATCCATAGGGGTCCAAAATGACTCTACTTCATTAGAATCAGTGCAGAACAGTGAAGAAGAAAGTCCCCAATACATACATAAGGTTCTATCTTTTAGTAACAGGGTTGCCACAGTTGGGTAGTGTAATGGCAGTAACCACCAACCTAGCCCAGAGCTTATGTGGGTCTTTAATTTCACCGGTCTGCATTGGGTGGCGGTCCTGGATCTTACAGACAAGTCTTAAAACAAAATTGAAACAAACAAACAGATATGTCTAAATTTGAAAGGTTCTGTTCATTTCTCTTCTCCTTTGAAATATGACCTTTCCCATTCTCCAGTGCATGGGAGGACATGAGAAAGGCTATAAATACATGTCTATGTAGAAGTGAAAATGCTAACCATCGAAGCATGAAAGCAAGTGAGAAAGAACATCTTCAGTGTTAGAATTTAGATTTTGTAGAAGAAAGGAGTGTTGAGTAGAGCAAGCAAGTAATTGAGAGGAAGTGTGAGATATTATCTACTTCTCTTTCATACTTATTGTAAATTTTGTACTCTATTGATTTGAATTGGCCAATAGAATTGGGAAGAAAGAGCAATTGCCCTTCCCGACTGGTTTTTCCTCCATTGGAGGTTTCCAGGATAAAACATGTTCATTATGAGTTTATATTCTTTCCTTTACTGTAATTGTTGATTCTAAGCACAATCGTAATTCATTCACTAGCTATCTCTGTTATTTTCTAATAGAAATTAGAACAATTAACGTTAAGGTGCAGATTGTGCTGAATAAATTCCAAAGTGGCCCAAACAGAAAAGGGATCATAGAGTACTTGATCAGACGAAATTATCTTTACCTTGAAAGAGTTTAGAAAATTTGTCCTTTGAGGGGATCTATCTTTCAATTGGAGGACGTGCATCATTTGGTTTGGTCTGAAATGGAAACTTGATAGCACTAGGATCAAGGTCAATAGAGTGTTGAGAAACACTTGGATCAAATCCTTTAGGTTTCATATTCCCATGAAAATATGTCACTATACTTCTGGAAAGAGAGAGATGAAACCTTGCTTTTCTTCTATCATTGCATGCAAGCTTTACTCAGTGAACACTTCATTTGCACATGCAATAGTGACTGGAGTACAATCCTCTTGCCTACTTTGGGTACACATATTATCACTTTCATGACACCCAAGGGAAAACTCATCATCAGGGCTAAATATTTTCTCTAAGGTGACCAGCCCTTTAGGAATTTTTTTTGTCTTGAGTTGTATCACTTGGTCACCATAGCTGTCATGCAAGTCAGCCCTTGCTCATGCTTGAGAGAGAAACTCAACTTCATTTTGGATGAACTAGTCCATTTGTGCATCACGGATTAAACACTTTCTTAAAGCTGGTCTTTGTTTTCTGGAATAGATCTCTAGATCACCATTTTGACATGAATATTTCCTTTGACAAAATCTCCTCAATAGGAGAGAACTGTGAAATTCTCTACATGGACCATCTGATCAGCTTCTTTTTCATTTTCGTAGAACCACCAGAAAATTAAGAAAATCAAAGCCTATCTTAATGGAGGTCCCAAAATCTATGTTTATAAGCTTTGAGAAGCTTATTCTTTTCGTACACATTTGTTGGTGACCTGGTGGATAACCAGTTTTGTGTCCCCAAAGATCTGCAGTGCCTTGATCTATTTATTTTCTGCAATAAGAAGACCATGCACCTGTACCTCATATTCTACCTACATTGTTGAACATGTAAACTACAACCTTGTGCACAAGATTTAAATTCTCATCCTTGGGAGAAATGATTAACAACTCCTTGTGCCCACGCCATTTCTTCTTTTGGATCTATCAAAGTATAATTTTATAGACCAAAATTTTCTTCATTTTGTTTTAGCGTGCGTGGAAACACAACTTCTTCTTCAATAAAATAGTAGGTTTGCCAAGCCATCATTTTCATAATCTTTCCATTTCCTTAACATATGGATCAAATTTTTGATGCCTTTCCACCCATTCATCCAGCACTAAGTTGGGAATAGGAGGCACGAATGACAAAGGGTGTTCTTCAGAGACTGAAACTTGTTCTTCTTGGATTAGGCAATTGGCTTGGAGGGGAGATGGGTCATATGACTCTACATGATAGGAAAATATTGGCTCATCTTGTATGGTAAAACTGGGTACCATACCTTGTCTTGAGTAACATATGGGACCAATCATAAAGACAAGTATCCACCCATCTTAGCAGTAAAATACCTTGACAGACATAAGAAAACAAATGAGGTAGGTCAATGATTGACACAACTTGAGTTATCGTAAGGCTTAGACATGCATGGAGGGTTAACTCAATATCCTTGATGACTCCTAGAGTTGTAACAGTTGAGCCATCAAGTTGTAGGACTCCTTTTGTCAAGGGGATATACTTAAGACCTAGGACATCTGTAATTTTTCTTAGGCTCAATAGAAGTACTAGTGCCTGAGTCAATCATACAATTATGAACAAGATGTTTTCCTATAATCAAGGAAATATAAAAGGGTGGGGTTTTGAAACCTTACTTACATTGCTTCTCCTCTTCTTGACAAATATTGATAGAAGGCACATATATTTTGAACATACTGGGTCAACATGGAGTTGGGCTAGAGCTTCATGCAACAAGTTGTGCTAAGATGGAATGGTAAGGGCATCCCACATTACGACATTTACGTTTATCTTCTTCATCTGGTACACAATGTTGAATGGGATACCCATGGATTTATGCATTTGAGGCACAATAACATCTTTCTTTGATTGTTCATCTAGAGATAGGAGCCTTAGTTGGTAGAGGCTTGACCTACCAAAGGAGGGGTGACTCGTGTTATGCTTTAGGAGGAGCATTAAATGTGAAACCTCGATGAACGTAGGAACTTGCACACATTTACTCTTAGATCCCTTAGCTACATCCTTTTATCTTTTGAGGATGGAGATTTTAAAATTAAATTGCGTGGCCATTTCAACATGAGTATCCTCTTCTTATACCTTGTGTTATGAACCTAGGGCACATCTGTTTGCATCATATTCAACTTGATTGATTCACACAAAATTCATCAAATGCCAAAGAATATTAAGTTAGGCCTTGAAGGGAGGCTTCTGGTTTTGCTTGGTTCTTAGTAGCTCATCTTTTGCTTATGGAAGGTTCATAGTTAGAAGCATTCTAGATCATGTAGGCTTGGAATTACATGCCATTAGCAACAGTGATTTTGATTATGTGAGGCATGTTACAATAAAGAACCATTCAGACCAAAAAATGCCATGTTGTTCATGGGAGAACTAGTGCTTCCACATTGTACTGGGCACTGCAGAAGAGCTTGCGCTGGAGAAACAACTTGTAAGGGTAAATGCACATTAGCATGCAATATGTCGTTTTGTTGGTTCTGTACGTATCTCTAGTTTCTATACTGAATCCAACAAGGATGATTGACTTAGATTTTTTCCTAATTAGAACTACTTCTATAGGCTTATGCCTAGTGCTTTTCCAATGATATGACCTTGTTGGACAAGTTTCGAATCAGGGTCTTCAATTCTTCATCTTCTTTCTGCTGCGTAGGAGAGTAATATGTGGATGATAACTGGTTGTTCTCTGCACTAGGAATAACCAATAAAATTTGGGGCTTAGAGACATCTATGGGAATAAGGGCATGGGAGGTCTAGGATCCAAATTTCCCACCTGGATGAGACTATTTTATACCCTTATGGCGATGTTGTATTAAACTGGTAAGGTTCTACCTCCCATGGATTGAATCATGACTGAGATGTCACTATTCAAATCCCTTAGATAATAAAGGGAAAACATGAGGGATGTAGGCCTTACCACTTGAGGAATTATGTCCCAAGTCTTATGGAATTTGATGTTGAAATAAGTCATCCTCTCGTTGGGCACCCTCTTTATTGTAGTCAATTGTTCCACTAAATACTGGTGATATTACTTACCTTAAAATTAATTACATAGAGCTATTCCAAGCTCATCCCAGGTGGTAATAGATGTAGGTCTTAAGCCTCTGTACCATTAGAGTCCCTTTACCCTTGAAATGAAGTTAAAAGGATCCATGACTGCTACATCATCATGCATGATCTAGATAGATATGAGCCATTCATTTTCTTACATATTGAATATGCTTGACAGGGGTAACTTGATTTTCTCCTATGAAGTATGGAATGATCTTGAGCACGAATGTTGGCATATCATGCCATGCATTAATATTGAGAGGGATTCCACTAGTGAAACTCATAAATTTCCTTAGAGGAGGAGGTGGTTGAACATGCCATGGTAGGTGTGCAAGAGTTGTTTTATTAGTGAGGAGTGGAATGTGTCACATGCTAAACTAGATGATAACATGGGAATTTAGGTTTTATGCTTCTTGCTTCTTGGAGAAAGCTAGAGGTATTTGAAGGATCCTTCAGCTGCATCACTCTGTCTGGTATGTAGTCTTCTCATAAAAGGTGCTCTAGCTGCTAAAATAGTAGATTGAGTGTTGGGAGACACCAGATGTGTTGAATGATCCTCAAAAGGTTGAAATCACTAAGTCACACACCATAACTTAGAAATGTGAAATTTAAGCTTTCAATATTGGTCCCACTGGGCATGCCAGAAACTATTGGCTTTTCAAATGTATACCCATGTCTTAGATCTGGAAGAACCAAGTTTTTGAGTCAACAATGGGACTATCTCTAAGTGTGGGACCTTGTGTGCTTGAGATAGACCTTTGGAAGAAGGTTGGTTCCTCTACCTATTTCTACAACTACTACTATTACTCCTAATGCTGGAAGGGAAAAACCAAGCTAACAATGCCAAGGGACCAAGGATAGATGGATAACATGAAAAATGGAAAACTAAACTAAGGAAGGTGATAACACCAGAAAAAGAGGGATGAACACTATCTAAAATTCTGAGTGTAAAACATGAAGGAGAAAATATGAGGAAGGCTAGAAACATGTAGCACAAACCAAAAGGCGCGCATTTACACCATGATTTTATGAAACACAACTAGAAAATGGAGCTGTAAGGAACTTAAAGTGACACAACTAACACATAATACAAAGAGTAGGAAAGAAATAAGAATAAAGACATGTCAAGGTAAATAATAGCCACAAAATGAATATTTTATTACTCCCAGGTATGCACAGTTGGTTACAATAGCATCTGAAGTAAGATATTCACATGCACAAACTAGATCTAGAGGTCTGCGACTCAAAATGTAGAGATATAGGATCCTTAGCAAACACTAAAGGATGCAAAATGTCCAACCCTTTACAATGAGCCAAGATCTTACATTTATAGATGAATAATGAGAGAAGGAGAAGAGAAACAGGGGAAAATCAAATTTAAAACACAACCACCAATAAAAAGCATTGAATGCCTACAAATCTACCTACAAATCTACAAAATAAGCTTCCACATGTCTATTTAGTGTGTAGGAGAAGGAAGGAGGTGACATCCATATCAAATCGGATGGTTGAAGCAATCATATCTTCTCATTAATGTCATGAAAGATGTTTTCCCACTTCTCACATACTAAATCCCATTGAAATTGGAATTTGAATGGTCTAGTATGTAGCCCATGTCAACATTTTTATAAAAAAATTCCTTTGTGCAAGGATCTGAGCACTGACATTAAACATTTATGACTTCTCTACAAGATCATAGTGCAAACTGGGCATGCAAGATAATGTGGTGCTTTGATTGACTTTGGCCAATTATACATACTTTTTTATTATTTTGCCACATGTCACCCAATGGTTTTTTCAAATATTAGCAATATTGGCATCTTTGATTGGTTGCGTGTAGCACATGCAAAGTATGACACATGCCACATGGCATAGAAGAGCGCATAAGAAGGCACAAAGGGAGGCACATAGAAGGAAAATAGAGGGAAGGCGCCTACAAAAGTAATGCATACAGGAGGAAATGGGATAAATACCCGAGGAAGGAATTTATGGGAGATGAACAATTATTACAAAGTAATTTGTGGGGCCACGGGAGAGTTCCTAACACTTAGGTAACATTTTAAGCAAGCCCAAGGTGTGCACGTAGGGTTCATGGGGAAGAAGGTGAATTATTCATAGTGGGTATTCTGAGGGGAAATATGGAACAAAGAGGAAAACTTGGAAATGATTTGTTCAAGTAAAGAAACAAGGG
Source organism: Taxus chinensis (assembly GCA_019776745.2). Taxonomy (NCBI): domain Eukaryota; kingdom Viridiplantae; phylum Streptophyta; class Pinopsida; order Cupressales; family Taxaceae; genus Taxus; species Taxus chinensis. The sequence goes on from CM034157.1 coordinate 87,709,948, forward strand.
CACGTGTTGTTTTTGCAACCAAGGAGAATGCCCTTAGTGGATCAAATTTTGTACCAGTGTGAAATGTAGAATCCTTAGAGCTAGAATAGAAGGTGAGTTGTCCAAATAACTAGGGGAGTATAAATATGTATTTGAATCATTTATTATGTCAGTTTCATCCATATATGTATAAGATACCCCAATGAATGTCCCCTCATTTAAGGTTCATGAGATATAACAGTAGAGCACGTGAATCAAATTTTGAGATAATGTGTACCCATGTCGGATAATTTTGATAACCTACGAAGGGTCACATAATATTTGTCTTAAGTGGTAGTCATTAGGATCTTGTTCCCTCAAGAGGGTGCACATGGTAGAGACCATTTCACAAAAATATAGCAATCAAAGCAACAAGTGATAATCACACTATCAATCATGTATAGCAGTAAACAAACATAAAGTCAAACAAGTATAAAAGTAATCTTAAAAACGAATTACACAAGCAATGTCAAACATATTCGTTGCACAAAAGGCTTAAGAGGCCAAAAACATGGGACACATAGGTGTCACACACACACAAGGATATGTAAGAGCTATTATTGTTGCCAAATCATTGCACCCTCTGAATGGCCAGAATGTGAATAGGATGTTTGATGTGATTGAGACACATGGGATCACCTCTCAAGTTATGGGACTTGGCTCGAGGTGAACCTTAGGAGAAGGTCGGCTTCCTCTTCCTAAACTAAGTGATGTACTACTCCTAGTGTAATAGAATGGCTATCTAGTCCTATGCTAACATTTTCATGGGTTTTAGGGAAAGAGATTTGCAGAAATGAAACTATACTAGGAATGGTGATGCACCAAATAAGGAGTGTTTCCAAAATCAGGAAGGGTTAATTTGAAGAGGGTGTGTGCACCACAGGTCAACTTCAACTACTGCAATTTAGAGAGGGTTCAGAATACCACAAACTAGGAAGCAAGCATTCCCTTTGTTAAACTCAATCAGACAAACAAGTTATTAGTCTTCCATTGAAGAAGGATGAAATTGAGAAGGGTGAAAAAGCACCACAACTCAACTACATACAATGTTCCACCACTCAATAAGCACAGAACTCTAAGAACATGCAATAGATCGTGAATTTGCACAGTATACCTGTAAGCATGAGAAAAGGCACAAAGAAGTATAGAAGGATGAAAGGACCGAGATTAGTCACAAAACACACACTTTTATTGCTTCAATAACATGCACAATACATCATACATTCAAAAGAGGAAATGTTTGTCATTGCAGTCTTTAAGAGGATGCTTGAAAGTTCTCTCAACACATAAGGAAAACTTACAGAAGAGAGAGGACTCTTAAAAAATTGCACTTGCCTAAGATGTCTAACTTTCCAACCTATTTTACCTGCTGGAACCCCTTGAAATGAGCTTCTAACTTACATTTATAGAAGAATATGTGAGAGAGAAGAGGAAAGGTCATAATTACATTCCTAAATTAAAGGTACATGATGGTTCATTTATTATAGTTGGTTGAACCACTTTGAGAATCTTCTATCATATGCCATTAATGCCCGATTGACCTAATCTTCTCAATTAATTAAAAGAATATTTGAATCAAATATTTAAATAATAATATTAAATATTATTATTAAAATATTTAAATAAAAATATTAATTTAATTAAAATTAATGGTGGGACCACCCGTTGACCGGTTTGACTTGAGAAGGGGGGTCAACTGAGAAATGGTCAAAAAACATAACCCAACTCGGTGGTTAGCTCGTCGAGCCAACTCACCGAGTTGGGCATCAAATTCCTCCACCATAATTGCATTGACCAAGCTGCTCAGTTTCCCAAATGAGCTCACCTCAGACAAGCTCCTCTATCATTTAATGTAACTGAGCTCACTTTGTAACCACACCGATCTCACTTTGAATCGAGCTCACCTTACTATGTGCATGGTTTAACTCGGTGAGTTGATCTTATGTACATTCTGTGGTTGCCAAGATCTTATCCTAGAAAATACATGTTCATACCAACTTGTGCCCTTCAAACTTGCCACCAAGCTCCTCTATCCTTTCCTTGAGCTCATCACTAATTCATCCTTCCAATGTCAACTGAAAAACTCGCTTGCAAACTCACCGCCAAACTACTCGGCCTTAGGTCATCTCATTCTGAATTTCTTCCCATGCATCATATCAACCGAGCTCTGGATTCTTCTACATTGAGATCTACACAGATCTCATCACCAAGATATATTTTGTGTACTCAACACCACCTGCCGAGTTGAGCTCCTTTTCCTTTCACCTTGGTAATGTTTTCCTATTCCTTCGAGCTAGCTACTACTTTTCCATACTGAGTGGGACTGACGAGTTGTCTTTAATGAGATGGCTAATGCATGTTAACTCTTCGAGACCCCAACTTCTAGCAATCAGGTCTCCTCCCACCAACAGTTTGCTGATGACACTCTGCTTCTTTTGATGGCCTCAATAATTGAGGCAAAGGCTATCAAAACTGTCCTTAGATTTTATGAGGAAGCCTCGGGGCAAAAAGTTAATTTTGACAAAAGCTCTATATATTTATTCAATACTCCTATGGAAAGGCAAAGAAAGATTGCTAATATTTTAGGATGTACTATTAATTCTCTTCCCGCTACTTATTTAGGTCTACCTTTAAGGACTGGCAAGATTTCTAATGAGGTCTAGAATGATCTTATTAAGAGATTTTAAAAAAAACTGGCTAGATGGAAAGGAGCTATACTTTCAAGCGCAGGCAAGTGCTTATTGATAAAAAGCATGCTTCAAAACCTACCTATTTACATCATGTCTATGTTCAGCATGCCAACAGCAGTGACGAACATTATTGAAAAGATTCAAAAGAACTTTTTATGGCACGGTACTGAGGACAGGTTCAGGTATCATTTAGTGGCTTGGGAGCAGGTATGTAAACCAAAGAGGCTTGGGGGGTTAGGTATCAAAGATATCAAACATATGAGTGTTGCCCTTATTGCAAAGTTAGGTTGGAGACTTATAAAAGAACACAAGCCTTGGACAGAGTTGGTTCAGATCAAATACCTTTCAAACCAAAGCAAGATTTCCTTTATTTCTGATCAGTCTCTTCCGAATGGTTCTATTTTCTGGAACAATCTTCTTCACAACAGACATATTCTCTCTCAGGGGTGTAGCTGGAAGCTTGGGGATGGTCAAGACATTAACTTCTGGACTGATAAATGGACTGATTTTAATTGGATTTCTTCTTATGGAAACATTAAAGACAACTTAATTACAAAGTATGGACACAAAATACAGGGATATATTGAGGTGGATGAAAACAAAAGAAAATGGAAACATAGTTAAAAGTGGAGAAGGATAATGTACAGTCTGATGTTTCATCTTTACGGAATCAACTTTCTCTAATCCATATTAGTAATCAAAATCTTAAGGATGAACTCATTTGGAAAGATTCTTTTGATGGGGAATACTCAGTTAAATCAGGATACAATTCTTTCTTTGCCTCTATTGAAAGTGAAATTAAGTGGCATAAGTTGTGGATGCCAGAGCTAACCCCTAGAGTGAACTTTTTCTGGTGGCTCATCATTAAAGGCAAGATTCTGACTAATGACAACCTCATTAAGAAGGGATTCATCATGCCGAATAGATGTTGCATGTGTCAGAAAGAGGCAGAAGACATAAAACATTTATTTCTTCATTGTGAGTACACTTCCAAAATTTGGCATCTTGTTTTTGCAAAATTTAATCAGAAATGGATCTTTCCCCTTACTTGTCTTCAGGCCTGGGAACAATGGGACTCTCCGTATAAGCATTGTGTGGTGAAGAGATTGTGGCAACTTGTTTTACCTCACACTATGTGGCGAGTTTGGAAGGCTCGTAATGATGGCATTTTCAGAAACACTAGAAAGGCATGTAACAAAATCTACAAGGAAATTATCATTGTTGTGCAGGATAATATTGCTAGATTTAAACCTCCTAAAAATAGACTTTGCCCTGAGAAAGAAGAATACATTCTGACTGATTGGAATATTGACACTGTCTTCAAAAAGAATAACAATGGTATGGATAGAACCACCGTCCGATGGACTAAGCCTCCCAATGCTTGGCATAAGTTAAATTTTGATGGGGCCTCAAAAGGCAATCCGGGAGATTCTGGAGGTGGAGGAGTCATCAGAGATCAAAGAGGTTGTTTTGTTGCTGCTTTTTCTGGGAAAATGGGTAGGCAAACTAATCATTACTCTGAAGCTCTTGCTGCTCTATGGGGAATAAGGCTAGCCAGGGATTGTAATATTCTGAATATTATAATTGAGGGTGATTCTCTGAACATTATCAATCTCTTAAACAAAAAGCAACACCCCAGCTGGTCAATTAGAGATTTTATTATTGAAGCTACTGATATATGCAAGAGTTTTGAAAATGTTAAAATCACTCACACCTATCGGGAAGGCAATAGGGTCGCAGATGGTTTGGAAAACTTTAGAGTTAACAATTCTTTTCAAACTTGGCTAAGGGGGGACATTCTGCCCATTCAAGTTAATAAAGAAATAATCAATGATCTACATGGCCAGGAAAATCATCACTAACAGCTGTAATGTTGATGCTAATGAGCAGATTCTTAAGTACCGAATGATGACATCATATATGATTTGTGTGATTTATGAGATTTGTGTGAACTGGACAGCCATCATTTCTTGTCATAGGGAGAACGCCAAGGAGCGGGTCACTAATTACAAAGTATGGTCTAATAATTACATCTTCTATCACGGAAGGGAAAGATTCAAAAACAAAGCTAAGTCTGCTACGCATAGTGCTAAAATCTTTACCGTTGAGAGCAGAATCACTGGAAAAATGGGGGGTCCGCCATGCAAAACAGAGCCCACCCACAATCCAGCGTGGAAAGAGGATGCTGTGCTCTGGAACTATCTTCAAATTGGGGGTCTTGCGAATTTGATAGAAAGGATTCAAGGTTTTGATCAGGATATTTCTATTAAATTCACACAGGGATGGAAGAATCAGGTTGTTAAATACAGCAACATAGAGGTTGAGATCACGGAGGAGCTCATCGCCCAGATCACGGGACTCAGTCTTGATGGCACCAAATTCTTTAATAAGAAGGTAGACAGAGAGGTGGAGACAAAGAAATTCCTGGACGAAGGGGAAAATCTTGAGTTTGTGACAGCCGGCATCAAGTTGGCTTCGATTCCTGAGCCTTTTGCTGAGCTCGCCAGGATGGTTGTTAGGTATGTAACTCTTGAGGGGAGATTTGTTACTATTCCTCAAAAGCATTTGATATTTCTTAACCACTTTCGTAGAAATATAACCATCAGCTTCCCTCATTACTTGTTAAACTCGCTGGAGAAATCCGTTCGGGAAGTGCAGAGTCATTCTAGGGCAGTTCCTCTGCATCAAGGGCTAATTCTTCTCATCCATCGTCACTGCTCAAACTGTCCCCGCATGAATCCTGCTCCACCCTCTTCCTCCATTCCTCCCCCTACTCACACCGCCTCCATTCCCCCCTGGAAACTGCTTCGTCTAGCAAGAAAAGAAAGGGCATGAAAACTAAGATCCCTACTTCTCAGAGGGTTCTTAGAAGCCACAAAGACCTCGAGCTTGCTGAGAACCTCCTGCACATCAGCCAACCGGTGGAGGAGCCTAAGGAGGAGGATTTGATGGTCAGAGTGGGCAGGATGGAAAAGGAAATCCAAGAGCTCAAAAGGGTTATCAAAAATATGGAAAAAGCTAAGGGAAAAGGAATACTACAAAATGATGATGAGGAGGGTGTTATTGCTGAAGTGTTCAAGAAGTTACAGTCTTTGGATGGCAGAATGGGAAATGTAAAAATTCGTAATGACTGCATCCTATCTGCTCTTAAAAGTATTTACAATTTCATTGAACAGCATGTTCATAGTGTATGCAGCCTAAGTGTGATTAATGAAGACATTTGGGGCCCCAAAGAGAAAAGGGATATGGCAATTGCTCAGGCGGATCTGAAAGACCCTTCTCAGGCCACAGCCATTGCTTTCTTTGTCTCACTGCAAGCGATCAAAACCAAGATTGACAGGGCTATCAAGTAACGTGGTGCTGTGCTGTTGTTTACTGGCTGCGAAGTTGCTGATGACTGGCGGATCTGGAGCTATTTTTTGGCGGAGATATTCTAGGATAGATATCTATTGTTTGCTTTTTGATCTCTTCTGCTATTTTTTGGATCATTGTACGACTGGATCCTTTCTTTTAATATGTTGTTTTATCTGGCTGTTGAGCCCTCTGAGGTTGGTTGTTTTTCCCTTCTCTGGGTTGTTTCTCTCACTTCTGATATCTGGCTTTTGAGCCCTTTTGTATACAGGGTATAGTCCCTTCAAAACTATTTTCCCTTAATAAAGCCACGAACTTAGCTTACCCATCCCATGTTTTTGATTGGAACTACATTGATCTTCTCTCCATATCTTCCGAGCTCAGCATGAGCTTGTTGCAACCAATCTCTGATGCACCAAATCTAGCTTCTCTTACGTGTAAGTATCTTGTTAATTTTCTCTGTAAGCCCGAAGTGATTCTTCCAATGAATATCTCTCCACCGAGCCTTGTCATATTCTTCCTGGGTTTCATTCCCTTCAAATCGGTGAGCTTTCTTGCATCGTTATTTTGACCATGATTCTAAGATCAAAACGAATGAGCTCTTTCCATCACCGAGTTCACATACTGAGTTCTAAATTGAGTTTTCTCCTAGGTACCACCATTGAGCTCTGCATGTTCATTCTACCCCTATCAAAACCACTGAGAACAAGAGATCTTCCTCTAGTTCGGTCGACTCTGACCCCATTTATAACTTAAATTGGATGAGATCCTCTGAAAACTACACCAAGTTATGTCTCCCATGGTTGAGCTTGCCACTTTCTCCACGTCAAATGATGAACCACTTGCCAAGGTTCTACCTTGTGAGATCCTCATTACGTCACAAATGAGCTCCCCAATGATTTCAAGCCACATATAGATATCTCTTTGTCATATTAAATTCCAAGCTTCCCACTGATCCATCAAACTATGTGATGAGCTAACATCTGAATGTCTCCAAACTCAACCTGTGTGACCACCCTCAACTCCATTAATGTTATTTTTCGAGTGTGTTTTCCTTGCATGTTTTGGATTCAATCCTAGGTCATTCAAACTAACTATGCTATTTCATGAGCCTGGTTTCCCCACGAATCACTTTCATTGATAACCATCATGGTAACCCGGCAAACAACTAAACAATTCTCCTGAATCTCGGCCATAGACTCGGGAAGCATGTTGGGTTTGCAATTTTGTTTCCTTGGTTTACCAAGCGATTATCCCCTGTTTGATAATGCTTCTCCCGATCCTTGTTAAGTGGAAGGCCTCACATTGGTTTGTCACTCTTTTTTTCCCCACTTGATGATGCTTACCTTAATCCCCCATATGGAATTGCTCAATTAGAATTCCATTTATTTATGGCCACAACCCTCAAAATTCCCCGAATTGGATTTTCCCTCACTATGTTCCCCACATGAAAAGAAATTTTAATGGGAAATTCCAACCCTGAACTATGACCTCACTGAACCATCACAATAACTCTATCTCGATCTCTCTATGCGATCACATTTTCCTAGAGTTTCCCTTGAGTTAGACTTTGCATATTCTTCCTTTGTGTTCCTGAGCACCGAGCCCAAGTCGAGCCAATTTATTATTTCAATGAGCTGTAAACTCTTTGCTCAAACACCTAAGCCCCACTTATAATTTGACATGTCCCTATTGTGAGCTTCTAATCTGAGCTACCAATAAGTTCACAACTAAGATGACATCGAGTTCCTTTTCTATCATGGTTAAGACTCACCGAGCTCGTCCTTAAGGCTTAGCTTGACTGAGCTATTCCTGGAGATATGCACTAAGTTGACGACCGAATCTCACTGAAATATCAACCAGTTAACTCCCTTCGAGATTTCCTGTGTGCCACTGATAATTTAACTGTTATGGGTCAATATTGAGCTTGAATCCTTAAACCAAGCTCCATTTTGACTTAATGCCTTCCCAACTTGGCTACCTCACTGAGTAGCTCACTAAGCTACTCGGTGAGCTAAATGTTTTCTCGATGGCCCTTGGCTTATTTTGTAAAATCTTCCCATGTTTGGAAACTTCCCCATATTTTATTGACTTGACCGACTCTTTTCAATCTTGGGCTTGGCCAACACATCTAGTTGAGCTCCAATGATAACGATCGAGTTCTCAACCGAGTTAACACCGAGTTATCACTAAGTTGAGCTCAATTTAACCTCTTTCAATGCTAGGTAAGCTCTCCTATGAAAATTATTAATTATTTTAATCATGTATCCCATTATGACCAGAATTGGGCCTTTAGGACCAATGTCGTAACGTGATCGTAATAGGGCCCCATTATCCATTTTTTCCCTGTGTGCAAAATTGGATAAACGTTTTGGTGACATCTAGGGGATGATTTCCTGCTAAGCATGATTCCATTAGCCTTAAGTCATCCATTGGGCATGGAGTCAATATTGGAATCCTGAAACTAATTTGATCTTCTGTGATATATCCCGAAGTCTCCTTGAGCATTGCCAATCTAGGACCTCCCTGGAATGCTAAGCATGCAGTATACTTAATCTATTGAATGCTTGACATCATGAACACTAAATTTTTTTGAATGAATCATATGTATACCATTGAGAAACTTTGATCCTTCCTTCCCTTGAGAAACTTATGAGAATGATAAAATGTGTAAGAACAACACAAAACACAACAATGGGGAAAACAAAAGAACTACACACAACAACAATGTGCATAAGCACTTGGAAGAAAACACCTAACTAAAATATACAGGGGTTGGAAGGATTCTCAAAAAAATCTTTGAGAGGTATCCCATTCACATAAATGGGAAGTTCTTCTCCATTGAGCCTGGATAGATGAAATGAATTTTCTTATTTGTAACTTGTGATGATGTATGGCCCACTCTAGAGAGCATAAAATATTGGCATGCCTACCTGTTTTGGATCTATCTTCATCCCATTTAAGGACTAAATCTCCCTCTTGAAAACAACTGTTGGATGCCTTCTTGTCAAAATATTTATTGACCTGAGCTTGATGTTGCTCCAAAGTCTTCATAGCCTTGTTTTGTAGTTCCTCTAACTCCATGAGTTTAACAAACCTTACTTTAATAGGATCAATCTCCATAACTTCAAGTTGATGAGCTAACTCTAAAGAAGGTAACTCCAAGGAGATTGGAATTTTTTCTTCCCTTCCATATACAAGTACGAAAGGAGAATTTCCTATGGCCCTTTTAGGTGTGATCCGATCTTCCCATAAGGCGGTCATAAGCTGGGTATGCCAAGTCCTCTTGTTAGTTTCCATTGTGTGCTTAATAATTCTTATGAGGTTTTTTTTGCTAGACTTAGCCAATCTGTTTCCTTGTGGATAGTAATTGGATGAAGTATTGAGTTAGACCCCATTTTTAATAGGCCATTCACTCAACTTCATACAAAGAAAATCCAACCCGTTGTCTGAAATGACTGTAAACAAAACACCAAACCTTATCATTATACCTTCCAATAAATCCATAAATTCCTTCTCATCACTCTCCTTCAATGCTACTGCCCCTGTCCATTGATTAAAATAGTCCATTGCAGTATGGACCCATTTATATTCGTCATTGGATGGAGGATTAATCATTCTGATTGATTCCAACCCCCATTGGACAAAGGGTTGATCCACTTGAATTGGATGTAGTGGAAGAGCTGTTAACTTTTGATTTCCTGTGAAAATGGCACATTCCTTACATTTCCTTACCCATATATAGGCATCTTTGAAAAAATCCAGCCAATAGTAACTATCTCGCATGATCTTGGTAGTAGTTGTTCATGTAGAATAATGTCCTCCAGATAGGCCATTTTGAAACTCTTCTAGTATCTTACTTGCCTATTATGGTCCTATGCACCGAAGGAGAACACCATTCAAATCCTTTCAAAAGATAACGTTATCTACTAGGACATATGGAATAGACTAAAGATGGAAAGTTTGTCTTTGATTTTTACCCATGTTTACAGGATAAACTCCTGAGAAAAGGAAATTATTCATTTTGGATAACCAGTCAACTTGATCATCACTCTCATCAGTATTTAGGAGTGTCATGTCCTCATAACCTTTTGATTCCATGTTTGGATCAAGTTTTTGACACAAACCTTTACCTTTGACAAGTTTGGTAACCTTGATATGCACGTCATACTCCATCACCTTTGTGATCCATCCAACACACTTTTCATTCATCTCTTTCTTCAAAAAAATTTCCTTGATGCCTGGATGAGACACCATTAGATGAATTTTTTTGTTGGACAACATGTGCTTGAATCTCTTTAAGGCTTGAATAACTACAAGGACTTGTTTTTCAAAAATGAATATTTGGGCTCGTAGTCTTTGAGGGATTGACTGAAGAAAGAAATTGGCTATTCCATTAGATCATCATTTTGCTGAGTGATGATTCCTGAAATGCTCTCTTGACCTACAAAAGCATAAAGGATAAAGTCTTTATCAAACCTGAGGTTTACCAACACGGGAACTTGAGAAATGACTATTTTTATGGATTCAAATATCTCCCTTCCTTCCTTTGTCCATGACAATGGCATATTTTTCTTCAGCATGGCTGTTAGTGGTTTAGCCAAAGTCACAAATTTAGGGATGAATCTCCACATGAAATTTATAGTTCCCAGAAAAATTTGGAGACCCTTCTTGTGACTTGGGAGAGACAAGGACATAATTGAATGAATCCTGACTGGATCGATTGACAATCCTTCTGCTAAAACAACATGACCCAATAAATTTCCCTCATGCACTACAAAAATACACTTTTTGGGATTAAGTGAAACCCCAAATTCCATACACCTTTAGAAAACCTTCCTTAGATGTGTGATGTGATATTTTTCATGATTAGAGTATACAATTATATCATTAAGGTAAACCAAAATGATATCGTTGATTAGTCCCTTAAATGCCATGTCCATTGATCTTTGGAAAGTAGCCCCTACATTGGACAATCCAAATGGCATTTTTTTGTAAGTATACATGCCCCACTTGGTAGTGAAAGCCATTTTAAATTGATCAGATTCTTGGACCAAAATTTGATTGTAACTCGAATATCCATCAAGAAAAGAAAATATTTGAGCTTCTGCCACCGTTTGAAGGATATGATCCATTGATGGAATAGGATAATGGTATTTCAATGACGCATGATTCAAGTCCCTGAAATCTACGCACAACCGAATCTCTCCATTCTTTTTCTTCACAGGCACTAGATTGGCTACCCATGAGGAATGCTTGATGGGAAAAATTATGCAGGCCTCGATGAGTTTGGTTAGCTACTTTCTCATTAGTGTCTCGATTTTGGGATTAATTGGCCTCTGTTTCTGATGAAATGGATTGGCATTAGAATCTAGTTCGATGGTATGTTGTGCTAGACCTGGATCAAAACCACACAGGTCTTTATAACTCCATGCAAAAATGTCGTGATACTCTTGAAAAAGTTTGATGAAGGATTATTTTTCTTCAGAAGTACACACTTTTCCGATCTTTAGAAACTTTTCATTTGCTACCTCGACTCCCTTAAAATATTCTTCTTTGACCACCATGTTAGAGCTCTATCTTTTGGCTTGATCATCTAAATTGAAAATGGATTCCAGAGTGACTAAAAATTTTGGTAGTTTGTTTATTTTCAATTTTATAATTTTATCACCATATGAATCTTGTAACTTATCTTGATTTTTTTGCAATAAACTCTACCTCTTCTTATAGGAAAAGGACAATTTGTTTGTCACTATCGAACACTTTCCAGCTACTCACATTATCAGGGACTACAGGTCAAACCACCATTCTAACATATTACTACCCTTGTTTTATGATATCAATAGGTATTTCGTATTGTGAGCTAATTGTAGCAAGCCTATAATAATCTTGATTTTGATTTCTAGGAACTGCATGGATCCCAAAAGCTTTGAAATCTTTAATCAGGTCCCAGACTTAGTTCTTGTATGATCTTAAAAGATCATTTTTGGATGCACTATGTGTCTTCACTTGATGAAAAACTAACTCAATGTCTCTAAAAATAATCAGGGATTTGATTCCCTTCTTTTGGGCTAGCTAGACTCCTTACACAAGGGCCTTGTATTCAATGACATTATTAGTGAAACTGAATTGCAACCGAAAAGATGAGAAGTACTTATCTCCCTCTAGAGAAATTAACATAACACCAGAACCAAATCCATTCTTACTTCTTGAGCCATCGAAGAAAAATAGCCACAGTCCTTCATAATCTCTTGATGTTTTGACAAGTTGCGGTATGATCGTATCTTCTTCATGAATACATTAGATACCTAATCTTATTTCTTCAAAGAGAATAAAACCATCTTCTTCTTCTGCTAATACATCAGCATAGGGATCATACTCATGATCTCTACTTACTTCATCTAGCATAGTATCAGGGACTTCTTCAATAAGAGTGGTTGGTTCATGATCATCATCTTCTTATTCTGGATTTCCGATGGTACAATTCCCATTTAAAGGACTAGCGGTGTACAATTCTACATGATTGTGGTAGATTGGTTCCGCCCTTATAGTCACTTTGGTTCCATATCGAGTCCTGAGAATCATATGTGACCAATCAGATGATAAATAACCATCCATTTTGGTAGTGAAATCTCATGATAGGAAGATGGTGAAGAGAGGAGGAAGATTAATGACTGATATGTCTTAGGTGAATGAAAAACTGGGGCATGCATGGATTGTAAGTTAAAGTCCATTGATAACTCCAAAATTCTTAACAGCTGTGCCATCTAGCTGAATAACTCCTCTTGAAACCAGTGCATATTGTATGCCTACTACATCTGCAATTTTTTTGGGCATGACTGAGCTACTAGCACCAGAATCGATCATGTAATTATGCACTGGGTGTTTGCTAATGATCATGAAAATATATAATGGTAGTGGTTTTTTTGCCTTAGGAATACTTTTACCTTACAGTTGACACAAACTTGTAGTAGTTGTTACTCCATGACCTGATGATCCATTGGTTGTACCAAAACTATTCAACGCTTTAGGCAACAAGTTCCTTTGAGAGGGAATTGAAAGTGCATCCCACATAGTAATGCTTAGATTGGTTTTCTTCATTTGTTCTACTATGCTGAAGGGAATTTATCCTACTTTGTTGACACTTCTTTGGGAATTGGGTCCTCCTTTGGAAAATTGTTTTTGGGTACTGTAATGCCTAAAGAACCTTCTTTCCTTATGGATTGGTTAGCAGGTGTTTCTGGCGGTTTATTTCCCACATCTTTATCAAATTACTCTTGTGACTGAGGCTGTGAAGTGGATGATTGATCAGCTTTGGGAGGTTGAGGTTCCATTTCTCTCTTTTTGGAATGAGTTTTTTCTAACACCGAAGAGGAATCTATATTCAACCCGTAGAAATATTCTTCTTGCCAGTTTAGCAAAGTGGTTTTAGGTGCATGTGGTTGATCTGCTATTTCTTGTGTAGATGAATTTTTTGGTATCTCTGAAGGGGAAGATACACTTTAAACCATAAGGGTCTAGCTAAGAACTCCATTAGAAAAAATATTTTGATTGTGGGGTTGAGAAAAAGGATAACACCATTCGTAGTCTTGAACTAGATTATTCTGAATAGGTATTATGGCTCTAGATGAGCTAGCATCAAGAGGGTTCCAAAATTTCAAAGGCCTGAGATTCGTAACTTTATTTACAGATTGATTTTGTGGCTGATTGTTCCCTTGAAAAGGAGGATAATTAGCCTAATACTGCTGATTTTGTGGCTGATATGGATGATTGTATTGAAATTGTTACCTCTCGAGTACAACGAGCTCATTTAAAAAAGTTTACAACAACAATTTGACCTCCACTAGATCATTAGAAGGAATAGGTGGAGTCACATTTGATTGAATTGAATGTGTTGGAACATGCACGATGATTGGTTGTTTTCTTGTGATTTCAAAAAATAAAGGCATGGGTAGCCTAGGCACAATCTTACCTACCTAAATTAAATAATTTTCAACTCTTATAGCTATTTCGTAGACATCAAGAACAACATTACCCCCCATAGATTGAATCATGAATACTATGTCACTATTCAATGCTGGTAAATAATACAAAAAAACATTATTTGGAGACATAATTACAAGTGTTGGGATCTATTTCCAAGTTTTGTCGAAAAGGAAATTGAAATTTCTCATTTACTTTTGAGGGGACCATTTTATGGTAGTGAGTTGTTCCATAAGTGACAAGTGATCACTTTTGTCCTCAAAGTACTTACTTAGAGCTTCGTGCCTAACTCGTTCCAAGTACTAATAGAACCAACAGTTAAACTTCAGAACCATTAAAGTGCTTTACCTTTAAATCAAGTAGTAAGGAGTCTAACCACCACGTTGTCTTCCGTAATACTATGCACTGCACAAATACTAGCCACATCCAGAATATGCTCCCAGGGTGTAACATTGCTTTTGCTAGTATAAAATGGTAAACTTTTTAAGGCAATTTCCAGTATAACATCCCTTTGTGCTAACATCAAGGGGTTGTTGGAATTGAAAGGAGGAAAAGAATTTTGTGCCATGGCAACCAAAGGTTTATTGTGCCTTGGTTGAGGGAATATTCCTTCAGGAGGACTCAAATGACCTCTACGAGGTAAAGCTGTAACTCGTGATGTTGAAAGGCCTCTTCCTCTTCTCTTTTGAGGAGATAAGGAAATTTTGGTATGCTGATAATTTCCTTGCCTTGAAGAAGCTCTTATCTAAATTATTTGCATAAGTTAATGCACTGATATTTTAAGTCTAGAGATATAGAGTCGTCAGGTACTTTGACTTGTGTGAGTGAGAAGAGAAGTACTAACTCCGTCCCACCGAGCATGCCAAAAACTGTTGTCGCCAAATCACTGCACCCGCTGAATGGCCACAATGTGAATAGGAAGTTTGGTGTGATTGGGAAACATGGGATCACCTCTCAAGCTATGGGACTTGAAATCAAGGTGAACCTCCATAGAAGGATGGCTTCCTCTTCCCGAAACTAAGTGTTATACTACTCCTAGTGTAATAAAATGGTTATCTAGTTCTATGCTAACATTTTCATGGGTTTTAGGGAAAGAGATTTACAGAAATGAAACTATACTAGGGATGGTGACGCACCAAATAAAGGGTGTTTCTAGACTAAGGAATGGTTAATTTGAAGAGGGTATGTACACCCAAATTTCAACTTCACCTACTGCAACTTAGAGAGAGTAACAAAATACCACAGACTAGGAAGCATGCATTCCCTTTGTTAAACTCAATCAGAAAAAACTATCTATCAGTATTCCAGTGAAGAAGGATGAACTTGAGAAGGGTGAATGGGCACAAAAAATCAACTGCATGAAATAATCCACCACTTGATAAACATAGAACTCCAAGAACCTGCAACAGAAATGTGGACTTGCACAGTGTACCTACTAGCATGAGAAAAGGCACAAAGAAGTATAGAAGGATGAAAGGACTGAGATTAGTCACAAAACACACACTTTTATTACTTCAACAACGTGCACAATGCATCATACATTTAAAAGAGACAATGGTTACCATTACAATCTTGGAAAGGAGGATTGAAATTTCCCTCAACATACAAGGACAACTTGCAGAAGAGAGAGCACTCTTGAAAAATTTGCACTTGCCTAAGAAGTCTAACTTTTACAACCTATCTTACATATTGGAATGAGCTTCCAACTTACATTTATAGAAGAATATGTGAGAGAGGAGAGGAGTCATAAATTCCATTAATAAATTGAAGGCATATGATGTATTTATTACAGTTGGTTGAACCACTTGAGAAGGTTCCATCATGTATCATTAATACCCAGTTGACCTAGTTATCCTTAATTAATTAAAGGAATATTTAAATAAAATATTTTAACATAACAATAAATATTATTATTAAAATATTTTAATAAAAAATATTAAAATTAATAGGTGGGACCCCCTATTGACTAGTTTGACTTATTGAGGGGGGTCAATTGAGAGATGGTCAAAAAATATCCCAATTCGGTGGTTGGCTCGCCGAGCCAACTCACCGAGTTGGGTATTGAATTCCTGAGCCGTCATTGCATTGACCGAGATGTTTGGTTTCCCAAATAATCTCACCTCAGCTCTTAAGCTCCTCCATTATTCAACATAACTGAGCTCACTTTGTAACCACACCAATCTCACTTTGAATCAAGCTCACCTTGTTATGTGCTTGGTTCAACTCAACAAGTTGATCTTATGTACATTCTATGGTTACTGAGATCCTATCCTCGAAAATATCTGTTCATACTAACTCGTGCCATTTGAACTCACCACCAAGCTCCTCTGTCCTTTCCTCGAGCTCACCATTGAGCTCATCACTGATTCATCCTTCCAACATCGACTGTTTGAAATCACTTGTAAACTCACCGCTCAAATGAATCGGCAATTCAGCTCAAACTCATTCCGAGTTTCTTCCCATGCAAAACTTTTCAACTGAGCTCTAGATTCTTCTGCATTGAGATCTGTACTGAGCTCATCACCAATCTCTCTATTACCATTGTACTCAACATCACCTACCAAGTTGATCTTCTGAGATTCCTTACCTGGTTATCGACAATATTTTCCTATTCCGTCGAGCTAGCTACTACTTTTCCATATTGAGTGGGATTGTCGAGTTGTCTTCAATCCAGATGGATCTGCATGTTAACTGTTTGAGCCCCTAAGAAAATTGGGTTCAACTTGCACTTTTTGTGAGAGATCTCCAAAGAATCCTCCATGAATGACTCAATTCATGTCATGCTCCATGAGATTTCCACCTAAAACATCGTTCATCAGTTTTGAAAACATGTCTTCCCTTTCTGCGAGCTCATCAACTACAATCCCTTTTTAGTGAGCACATCGTCGAGTCTCACAGCACCAACATTATACAATATCAACATCTGAGATAAATGTCTTACAACACAAGAATTTGTCAAGCTCCTGTTATTTTGTGTTCGGTGGAGCTCGCACCTGGTGAAGCTCAATCCATGTGAATGAGCTATTGGCTGGTCATCTAGATCTTGCTAGCTATCCTAGCGCATGGAGCCTTCTAATTGAGATACCCATATCATTTCCATGCTTGGAACTACACTGAGATTCTCTCCACATCACCCAATGGCTTTGGCATGAGCTCGTTTCAACCAATCTCTGATGCACCAAATTGAGATCCTCTTCACACGCATGTCACCATAGATCGTGACTTGGCTCTGCAAGCCCAAAGTGCTTTTTCCAACAAATATCTCTCCACCGAGCCTTGTCATATTATTCCTAGGTTCCATTCCCTCTAACTCGGCGATCTTGTTTGCATCATCATGTTGACTATGATTTTAAGCTCAAAATAGACGAGCTCTTGCCATCACCAAGTTCCCATGCTAAGTTCCAAATCAAGTTTTCTCCCCAACACCACCATTGAGCTCCACACATTCGTTCTTCCCCTACTGAAACCACCGAGAATGAGCGAGGTTCCTCTTTTCAGTTGGATCTAACTCCATTTCTCACTTAAATTGGATGAGATCCTCTGGAAACCTCATTGAGCTATGTTCTCCCATGGTTGAGCTTGCCGCTTTCTCCACATTGATTGATCACAACCACTCACTAATTTTCTTATACGAAATGAGATTCTCACTACGTCACAACCGAGCTCCCCAACAATGTCAAGCCACGTTGAGCTATCTCTTTATCATATTCAATGCCAAACTTCTCACTGATCCATCAAATTTTGTGCCGAGCTCAGCTAAATGCTCCAGACTGAAACGATGTGACCACCCTCAACTCCATCGATTAGCTTGTTTAAGCGTGTTCACCTTGTATGTTCTGAATTCAATCCTCGAGTCATTCAAACTGACTATGCCATTTCACGAGACCAAAATTAGCTCCCCTAAAAGTGGTGGTTCCCCCACGAATTACTTTTTCTGCCAACTGTCCCACTAACCCGATAGAAAACTTGGAAACATGCTGGTTTGTGGGTTTTTTTGTTGGTTTTCCAAGAGATTATCCCCGCTTGATGATGCTTCTCCCAATGCTCATTAAGTGGAAGGTTCACATTGGTATGTCACTATGTTTTTCCCCACTCAGAGATTCTTACCTGAATCCCCCATATGGAATTACTGGATTGGAATGCCATCTAGTTATGGCCGCAACCTTCAAAATTCCTTGAATTGGATTTTGCCTCACTATGTTCCCCACACAGAAAAAAATTTCATGGGTCGTTCCAATCCTGAGCTGTGACCTCACCAAACCGTTACAAAAAATCAATCTCAAACTCACTGTGGGATCACATTTTCCTCGAGTATCCCTTTCGTTAGACTTTGCATATTCTTCCTCTGCATACCTAAGCACCGAGCCCAAGTCGAGCCACTTTATTATTTCAATGAGTTGTAAACTCTCTGTTTGACCACCTAAGCTCCAATTATAATTTGGCATGTTCCCTGGTGAGAGATTTTGATCTGAGCTACCAACAAGTTCATAACTGAGATGACATTGAGTTCCTTTGCTATCATGGCTAAGTCTCGTCAAGCTCGTCCTTAAGGCTTAGGTCAACAAAGCTATTCCTAGAGTTATGCAATGAGTTAATGACTGAGCTCTCACTGACCTATCAATTGGGAAACTCCCTTTGAGCTTGCCTATGTGCCACTAATGTTTTAAATTTTATGGGTTGATATTAATCTTGACTCCTTAAACCAAGATCCATTTTGACTTAATGCCTTCCCGACTTGGCCAGCTCACTGAGCTACTCAACGAGATAAATGTTTTCTCGATGGCCCTTGACTTATTTTGTAAAATATTCCCATGTTTGGAAAATTTCCCATATTTTCTTGACTCAACCGACTCTTTTCAATGTTGGGCTTGGATGACCCATTGAGTTGAGCTCCAATGATAATGACCAAGTTCTTAACCGAGCTAACACCGAGTTGTCACTAATTTGAGCTAAATTTTACCTCTTTCAATGCTAGGTAAGATCTCCTATGAAAATTATTAATTATTTTAATCATGTTATCTAGTGATGACCAGAATTGGGCCTTTGGGACCAATGTCTTAATTTGATCGTAATAGGGCCCCATTTTCCAATTTTTCCCAATGTGCAAAATTGGATAAAAGAAACTAAATAGAATTTGGAAATTACAGAAATGGATGGAAATTGGAGATCTGATCCAAACCAACACAAATAAGATTTTACCTAGCTGGGTCGATGATGACCTAGGTTGCAAAGGGTTGGTCGATGGAAACCTGAGAAGATGGATAAGAATAACAAAAAAAAAATACAGATCTGGAGGGATCTGAGTGCAAATCAGATGATGAGAGAGTCCTATAAACACTGACAGAAATCTGTAGAGGAAAATATGAGACATGGAAACATAAATGATGCAAGAAAACAAAGATTTGGATGGATTGGATGGAAATAAGGCTTGGGTAAATGGGGATTGGGATGAGTTAGTAGAGACTGGAGACAGGAAGAATAGATATGGACTTAAAGAGAATCATAATGAAATATATGAGAACTAGAAACAGTGACAAAAACATAGAAACAAACTGATCTAGACCTTGAGGGTAGAATAGGTGATAGAATAGGGATGGGTTGACGACAACCTTGATGAAGTGAAGACAACTTGGGCATACCTAAACAAGGAAAAAGGTAGATGAGTTGGATTAAAAACCTACACACATAATGACTGGAAGAAGAAGATGGATCTGAAGCACTTATGGAAGGTAGACCTAAAAAAAATTATTAAGTGAAAAATAATAGAAATGATAAGTGTTGTTGCAAATCAGCAGCACCCCTGGATGCAAATCAGGTTTCTAAGTTGATGTTTCAGGCATCCAGTGTGATTGCACAACATTGAAACCTCTCTCCAAGTGTGGGACTTGTAAAATGAGAGAGGAATCTCCAGATTAGAGGCTGGTTCCTCAAACTCCTCTGATCAGATCTGTTAATTACACAATTGCAGAGGTTTGAATCCTAATCCTACTCTAGATTCCAAGGAGAAAAAGATAGAGAGAGTAAAAGAAACTAAAACTAATGCTAAGGTGATGCACCAAAGGAGTTGTAGACACCTGACTACATGAAATACACAATCCACAAGGAAACACAGCAAAAAAACATGCACAAAATGCTCAAAATGTAATGAAAGATCAAGAAATCAATGATAGATATATGAAAGGATTGAGGAATTTAATCAGAGAACATATATCAACATTCAGATCCAATACAGTGCATTACAATGATCCAGAGGAAAGAAAAAGTGTTGTATTACATGGAAAGGTAAAAATTTCTTCACAAATTCTGCCAAAGAAAGAAGAAAAGGAAGTTGCAGAGCTGAAAAGGTGTCTCTCCTTGCAAAATGAACTCATTCTGGCTTTTATAGTGCAAGCCACGACCCCCAGGAGAGAGAAACGTGGGAAAACGTGCAATCCATTCAGCCATTGACCAAATTGCATTAAAAATAGTATGGGTGACCTGAAAAACCAATTCCCAGGCATTTTAACCATGCTGGGAGAGAATACGAGCCATTCTTCATTAAAACGGTGGTTGAAACGTCAGTTCTATTCATGGCCACGTACCAGAGGCGTTTCTTTATTTTCTCTCTTAAAACTCAACCAAAATGCAAAATTGACCCTCGAATCATATAGATAATTTCACCATCTTTTCATTGATATAAAGAACGCGAAAAACCAAGCTCTAGATCGAAAGATATGGCGATTTGAAGTTTTAGGGCAAAAACAGGCCAAAATCGGATCGGCGGGCAAAAAGTTTGAATTTTTACCCGTTTGGTCTTTGGAACATTTTTCAAATTTTCCCTGTGCTCCGCCACTCTAGGTGCCACATGGCACATTCTGATTGTGCAAAACACTTGGTAAAAAACCAAGTTTTCCTCCGACCCCCCGCTGCTTCCTTGGACACGTGGCGGCTCTAAAGGGGAAAATTTCCCACAAAAACTCCGCCAAGCCATAACTTGAAAAATATGAGGAGTTAGGAGGAAAACTTTACCTTTCTGGAAAGCTGAGAGAGAGATCTATCCAATGGTGCAATTTCTAGAAGGTTTTGAGTTCATAAAAAGAAAAATATTCTGACTGAGGAATAAGAGAAGGAAATATGTAAAGGATTTAGCCACAAAATGAGCAGGGGGCACATTTGGGATAACAATTTTGGTGACTCAGAGGGGTCATCTGCCTGCTGGATGAAGTTACCAGTTACCTGAAGAAATCCATTGGGCATGGAGTCACTTGATTCTCTGTTTAATACCCCAACTGACTAGAATGTTGCAAAGAGGAACATTGAAAATCACCTGATGGAGCAAGGCCTGCAAACACATTCGCAGGAACAGTAAGCTGTGCCAAAGCACTTAGGGAAAGCAAAACAACCTACAGCAAAACAATGTGCATAAGCACTTGGAGGAATGAAAACCTAAGCTAATATTACAAGGTGGAGAATTTCCCTCTAGTAGCAATGCTTTAGATAGATTCCATTGACTGGAATCTGTAGTTCTTCGCCATCCAATGAAGACAATTGGAAGGCATTACTGTCCTTACACTTTGTGACCATGTATGGGCCACTCCAAATGGCATCAAATTTTGAATGCCTTCCCAGTTTTGCTCTATCTGCATCCCATTTTAACACTAGATCTCCAACTTGGAAAGATCTACTCTTGGCCTTCCTATCAAAGGTCTTCTTGATCAAAGCTTGATCCTTCTCCATTGCTTGGGATGCCTGATCTCTGATCTCTTGGAGCTCCATCAACTCTGCATATCTCACCTCCATGGGCCCAAACTCTAGCAACTCTAACTGTCTTCATGAGTTCCAATGTTGGCAACTCAAGTGACATGGGCAAGATTACCTCTCTTCCATAAACAAGCCTGAATGGAGAGTTACCTGTGGATCTCTTGGGAGTTATCCTATCAGCCCATAAGGCTGATTTCAGTTTGGTATGCCAAGACCTCTGATTCTCATCAAGAGTCCTCCTAATGATCCTCAACAAGTTCTTGTTTGTAGATTCAGCCTGGCCATTACCCTGAGGGTAGTAGTTTGATGAAGTACTTAGGTAGATCCCATTCTTGACAACCCACTCAGTCACCTTGGATCCAATGAATGTCTAATGCATTATCTGAGATTATTATAGTAGGTATGCCAAATCTAGTTACTATCCCCTCATAGAAGTCTAAGATGCTAGATTCATTTTCTTCCTTGAGTGCTACTGCTTCAGTCCACTTGGTGAAGTAGTCTGTGGTTGTCAAAATCCATTTATGCCCTTGGCTTGAATTAGGATTAATGAATCCAATGAAGTTCAAACCCCATTGCATGAATGGTTGGTTAACTGAAATTGGATGCAATGGAAGGGCAGCAAGCCTCTCTTTACCTATGAATAATGCACAATTCTTGCACCTTTTGGTCCACGCAAAGAAATCACTGAAAATATTGGCCCAATAATAACCATCCTTCATGATTTTAGAGCTGTCACTCTTGGTGCAAAATGACCACCAGCTGGTCCACCATGGAACTCTTCCAACACCCTATGAATCTGATTTGTGCTAATGCATCTCAGCAGCACTCCATTCACATCTTTCTTGAACAAAACACCATCCACTATGGCATATGGGACAGCCTGCAATCTGAAGTGTCTTCTTTGGGTTTTGTTCATCTCTGGAGGGCATAGGCCTATGCTTAGGAAGTGCATTATGTCTTGAGTCCAACAAGGAATAAGAACACCATTTTTTTCCTCTTGAGTGATTCCTTGCTCATGGCTATCTTGTAACTGCCAAAACAACTTCCTTCTTCATTGCATGCTTCCTTTTTGTTTGCTCAGAATTAGTTGCTCGCACAATCCTTTTCCTCTGACCAACTTTGTGACTTTGATCTCTATGTCATACTCCATGACATGAGTAATCCAACCTGCCCTTCTTTCATTCAAGTCTTTTTTGAGGAGGAAGTCCTTAACTCCCGCATGAGAAACCAGCAGCTGAACCTTGTTGTTTGAAACTAAATGCTTGAATTTCTTCAAGCTCCTGATTAATGCAAGAACATGCTTCTCAATGAAGGAATACTTCACCTCATAGTCCTCTAGGCTTTGGCTAAAGAAAGCAATTGGCTGCTCATCATTGTTTTTGTTCTGTTGTACCAAAATTTTAGAAATAGTATCATCACCCCCAAATGCATAGAGGATGAAATCCTTGGAGAAATCCAGGTTGATGAGAGTTGGGGCTTGAGAGATGCTTCTTTGATTGCTTCAAAAGATTCCTTACCTTCTGCTGTCCATTTGAAAGCCATGTTTTTCTTCAACATCTTGGTGATAGGATTGACTAGGGCTATAAAATTTGGGACAAACCTTTGAACAAAATTAATTCTCCCTAAGAAACTTTGAAGGGCCTTCTTGTGGCTTGGAAATGGTAGTGCTCTTATGGCTTTAACTCTCTCTGGATTAATTGCTAATCCTTCTTTAGAGACAATGTGACCAAGGAGCTTTCCTTCATGGGCTATAAAAATACATTTTTTAGGATTCAAGGAGACTCCAAATCTTCTACACCTTTGGAACACTTGTCTTAAATGAGAGAGGTGGTCTGCTGCATTTTTTGAAAAAACAGTGATATCGTCAAGATATATCAGTACTATGTTGTTAATCAAACCCTTGAACACCATGTCCATTGCTCTTTGGAAGGTAGCTCCAGTGTTGGACAGCCCAAATGGCATTTTCCTGTATGCATAAGTTTCCCATTTGGTTGTAAAGGTTGTCTTGAACTGATCTTCTTCCTTCACCATAATCTGATTATACCTTGAATAACCATCAAGTAATGAAAACCTCTCAGAGACAGCAACAACTTGCAAAATTTTCTCCATAGAAGGAAGTGGATAATGATCCTTGAGAGATGCTTTATTCAAATCTCTGAAGTCAACACACAATCTGATTTCTCCACTCTTCTTCTGACTGGAACTAAGTGGCAACCCAATTAGAATGCTTGATTGGGAATTAGATTCTTGACTCAATCAACTTGTTCAATTCCGTCCTCATGAGAGGTTCCATGGTGGGATTGACTGGCCTTGTTTCTGCCTGATGGTCCTTTAGTATTTGGGTCCAACCTCAATGGTCCTGGGTGAGCTAACATTGGGATTGAACATTTCAAATCTTCGTAGCTCAAGAAAACACATTAGGGAACTCTGGGACACAGCTGTTGAACTCATTACCTTTCTGTTCATTGTCATCTTTCCAATTGCAATGGTTGTTCTTCTTCACCAAGATGGATACTGAATATTCTTCTGACTGAATGTTTTCTCTTTCTCTTTCCTAAAACGATCATTGGGAATTGAAATGACTCCAAGTGATAAGTCCCTTGCGGCAAAGCTTGTTAGTTCTCAGCTGTTGACCAATTGGTCACCATAATGTTGTTCTAATTTTGCCTGATTTTTAGCTGAGAACTCAGCTTCTTCTTGTAAGAATGGATGATTTTTTGGTCATTCTCAAAACACTGCCAAAGTACATTGTTATCCGGCACTGAAGGCCTCACAAATCACATGGAGTTTGGCTGTGACCTTATCTTTTTGAAATGCTCTCCACAACGTCAAAGGCTGCCCAAACTGTTTGCAAGCTGTCAGCCAGCTTGGTTTATCTTTCCTAGGAATTGATTTGATGCCAAAACCTCAAATCTTCAATGAGGTCCACACCTTGTTCTGTAGCACTGAGTATATCATTCGTGACAACATTGCTACCCCTTGACCTGGTGACAATCAACTCATGTCACCGAAAAGACTTGCAGTTCTTTATTCTCTCTTATTTCCCAATGCATCCCTTGCACCAAGGCTTCATATTCAAAGTGTTATTGGAGCATGCAAACTGAAAATTAAAAGCTGATATTACTTACTCCCTTGAGGTGAATAAGAACTTAGCTCCACCTCCTGCACCTTGTCTATCCTTGATCCATCAAAAAAACAGAGCTGCCATACCTCAGTGTCATCATTTGGTTTGGATTGGTGATTATGATGCTAGGAATGGTGATATTCTTGATGTATGCAATAGAACCTAGCTCTCAGATTCTTCTACTTCTTGATAAGCATTTAAAAAAACAGCACCCTTGTTTTGCCCATTCATCAATAGTTAGATGCTGGATGCTTCCAACCTTGTGTCAGCTCCTCAGAATGCTTGGGTGATCGTTTGATCAAATGCCGAACAATTGGCATTGATCTGACTTGGAGTGTAGGGCTCAATATGGACGTTTGCAATAGGTTCAACCTGATTGTAGCTTGGTTCCATACCTATTCTGAACAAGCATTGTGGACCAACTCAGCAGGAAAAAAAGATCCTCCAATCTTGGCTGTGAAATTCTCTTGACCAAAATAGGGCAAGAGTGGTGGAAGGTCGATAACTGATACATCTTGTAAACAAACATTTTTGGACATGGGCATGCAAGGTAAGACTAAGTTTCGAATCACCCCAACTATTGTTACAGCTGTCCCATCCAACTCCATTAATCCTTTGGATATTGGTTTCATATGATAGTCTGCCTGATCAGCTATTTGCTTGGGCATCAATGAGCTACCTGCCCCGGAATCAATCATGCCAATTTGTGCACCCCAATGGGTTTCCAATGCTTAATGAGACATAAAAAGGAGGGGATTCAAACATTTTACCTGTGCTATCCGCCATGATTCCCTCAGGCTGGCCAGCATTGTGGCACTTATCTTGCATTTGGACTTGTGATTCGAAGTGGCCCAGTCCTTCAGGGCAGTTGTAGCCAATCTCTCTGGCCTTGGGATATATAGGGATTCCCACAGGATATATTTACATTGTCGGCTTCATATGATTCAATGATACGAAATGGTGATGAGGATCTCTGTGCTGCCCCTTGGTTGCCATATTAATCCTTTGCTGTGGGAAACAATGACTGGTATTTGAGTGGTCTAGGAGCTGTTCTTGGCTGCCCTTGTGCATTACAACTGGATTTGTGTTCAACCATTTGTGGAGCCATAAAGTGTTGTGGATGGTGGAGCCTAAATGGTTGTTCTTCAAAAACCCAAAATTCTTCTTTTTGACATGGTTGGCTGCCTTGCAACACCTTGAGAGGACTATTGATTTTGCCACCAAAAATCCTTTGTCGCCAGTCACGAGTTGTGGTGTTGTCATTAGAGTGATTACGCTGGAATGTTATTGTTGTTCGCGTGGTTTACTGATTCCATCACCTCCACACCAGTAGTTGTCACCTATTAATGCTTGATCAAGGCACCGTTGAAACCACATAGATGGTGTGATGTTCATGGATGGAAAACACCAATATATCGAGGAACGTTGTTTTGTGTGGCACCAATGCTAGAGGCAGATATAGCATTTGGATTTATAGAGCTGAAAATGGTCTGTTGCCAGGAGGGCTTGCTTGATTTAGATTTGTAGCGGATTGTGGTTGTCTATGAGATTGATATGGTTTCCGGTTTAGGTGAGCTTGAGGCTGTGGAAGGATGGTCGAAAACTTTGGGCTTGTTGCCTCTTGAGAGTAACCAGCTCATACCCTAAATTTTGCAATTGCTTCATAGACTTCTTGAAGTTCATTGAGGCACAGAAGATGAAGTTGGAAGCTTCACTTGAATTCTGATTTCTAGGAAGTGGGAGGAGAAGGAGCCAAAATTAGGTGCTTGAATTCGTGTTTGGGGCTCTCTAAAAACTTGGAAAACAATTGGCATGGGAGGTCTAGGGGCTGGTTTTCCAGCTTGGATCAAAAACAATTTTCAGCTCTAATGGCCCAATGCTATAAACAGGGATAGTTGTGCCTCCATGACTGAAATATGATTAAGATAGAAATATCAGGAATTTAGAGCGTGAGATAGTAAAGAAAAAGAAAAAAGACCTTCTGTGTTGGCCTTGACTGCCACTGGAATTCTCTCCCAAGGTCTTTGAAACTGAATTTGGAAATCAGTCAGCTGCTCATGGGAGCTCTCTTGATGGTGGTCAGTTGCCTCCAAAAAGAGACAAGTTGTCTCCCCCTTCTCTCCAAAATTGCAATCATGAAAGTGCTAACATAGCTGGTTCCAATTTTGAATAGAAAACCGAGGCAAGGCTTTTAAACCATTGAAAAATCCTTCCCCTTGAATGAAGATGCCAACATTGACAGCAACTTGCATCTCATTATTCATGAATTGCCACCAAAGGTTCAACAATGTCTTTAAATGATCACCAGGAGTAGTCTGATTCTCTCCAGTGTGAAGTATGGAATGTTCTTAGATTGCAAGTGAATTGGATGTGCATTGAGAGCAAGGGGTGTATGCCAGGAAATTGACGTAGGGGTTGTTTTGTGCCATTCTAATGGCCTTAGAACCCTTGTGATTGAATGAAAGGCCCTTACCAGGTGAGGAGTGAGAGAGTTGTTTGGTGGAGATGAAGACCTTGGGATCTACTCCACTTTTCCTTAGTCTTGAAGATAACTACAGAATTCACACTAGTTCCTCTTATCTCCAACTCTTGACTTGTATTGATTCTTCTCAGAGGGTTCAGTGCACTGCTAACACCAGCTGATTTTCTTCCTTGGAGTCACCAGAGTGTAAAGTATAGCCTTTTAAGCAGAAAACTGTTAGCAGATGCACATCAACTTTGCTGCAATGAAAAGGAGGACCTCTAAGGTCCACACCGGGAATGCCAAAAACTGTTGTTGCAAAACAGTCGCACCCCTGGATGCAAATCACCGGTTTCTAGTTGAGTTTCAAGCATATAGTGGGAGTGCACAACATTGAAACCTATATCCAAGTGTGGGGATTGTAAATGAGAGAGAATCTCCAGATTAGAAGGTTGGGTCCTCAAACTCCTCTGATCAAATCTGTTATTTACATAATTGTAGAGGTTTGAATCCTAATCCTACTCTAAGGAATGCCAAGGAAGACAAAGATTGAGCGAGAGGTTAAAAAGAAACTAAAAAATAAGCTAAGGTGATGAACCCAAAGGAGTTTCGACACCTGATGCATGAAATACCAAATCCATAAGGAAACACGCACAAAACATGCTCAAAATGTATGAAAGATCAGAAATCAGATAGATATAGAAAGGATTGAGTAATATAATCACAGAACATATATCAACATTCAGAGCCAATACAGTGCATTACAGCTGTTTCCAGGAGGCAAGAAAAAGAAAAGTGCTGTATTACATGGAAAGGTAAAATTTTTCAAAAATTCTACCAAAGAAGGAAGAAGAAAGGAAGTTGCCAGAGCTGAAAAGGTGTCTCTCCTTGAAAAAATGAACTCCATTTGCTTTTTACAGTGCAAGCCAAGACCCCTAGGAAGAGAGAAACACGGGGGGGGATAGAAAGGGAAAAACATGCCAAGCCTTCAAACCATTGAAAAATTGCATTCAAAACACAGGGTGACCGAACAAACCCATTCCCAGGCATTTGTAACCATTCTCGGGAGAGAATAGAGCCCACTCTCATTAAAACGGTGTTTGATGAAACGCCCAGTTCTGTTCATGGCCACGTACAAGAGGTTGATTTCTTTATTTTCTCTCTCCAAACTCAACCAAAATTCAAAATTGACCAGGAATCATGTTAAAAGATTTCACCAGCTTTCCATGCTATAAGGAATCGTGAAAAACACAGCTCTGGACTGAAAGATATGGCGATTTGAAGTTTTCAGGGCAAAAATAGGCCAAATAGCGGACGAGCAAAAAGTTTGAATTTTTCCAGTTTGGTCTTTTAGAACATTTTTTCAAATTTTCCCCCATGCTCAGCAACTCCAGGTGCCACATGGGCACGTTTGATGAGCCTGCGGGGGGCCCCTCTAAGGGAAAATTTCCCACAAAACTTTGCCGAGCCATAAATGAACAAATATAGGATTAGGAGGAAAAACTTTTTAAAAAAAACCTTTTGGAAAGCCGAAGAGAGATAGCTCTATCCAATGGGTGGCCATTTCTAGAAGGTGTTTCAGTGCTGAAAATAAAAATATCGACGGAGGCATAAGAGAAGGGAAAGAGGTAAAGGAGTTAAGCCCAAAATGAGCAGGGGGCACATTTGGGATAACAATAAGCAATGATAGCATGAAACAACACAATGTCAAGATAAATTGCCCAAAGTCTTCACACGAGATACAAACAAGATCAAAGGGACTCCAAGAAGATTGAAACAACTGTAAAGAAGCTCAAACATGAAGGCAAGATCATAAAATGCAAGAGAATTCTAATTATACATCCTTTAGACAGGGGAAATGTGTCTTTATAGGATCAATGCTAAGACAGATGGTTCACCGTTGATTGCAGGGAACCATCCATTTGGGTAACAGGAGGATGCCTAACTCAATGTATCACACCCTTTCAGAGTGGGATTAGGGTTTTGAATTGTCTATATGGGTTAGGGATTCCTAGAGAAGTGAAATGAGTAGGTGAGAGATGAAATGGAGTAAATAAAAGCTAAGGTGAGCCAAGGGATGAGAAACTAGGTAGTTAGAGATCAAAAACAACCTAGAGAAGATA
>CM034157.1:87739937-87763127 GCA_019776745.2 Taxus chinensis
TCAACAAACTACTAATTACATTTCAAGGCTCCAACAGAGAGTTCTATTACTAATAAGATAACAACATGGGCTTCTACAAAATTCTAACAAATACGACGCCCACCCCTCCCCCCCCCATCTTCAAGGACTTCCAACTGAGTCGTTTTGCGTATATAATCCTTGACCAAAACTTCAATGGAGGTTCTAACCCAAAAATTGCAAAGTAAAGGACTTCACCAAAAGTTCACGTGTGTTTCAAGTAGATATCAAAGCAAGAATTCCAAACAGGAAGAAACTTCCAATATACCAGTGAAGATTTAAACAGGAATTTGCAAGAATAACATAAAAAGCACAGCCGGGTCTCAGCCGAAAATGATTCAAAAAAGAAGAAATAAACTACAATAATAATTCAACAGGGTTTCGAATAACCAGAGATTTCTTAATTTCACAGGAAAGAAAAAGAAGAACCAGAACCATTACATTCGCTCAAACCAACTGTACTAAAATCACTTGGACAGAGTTGTTTTAATGAAAAGCATTTGGAATAAAGCAAGATTTTTAAAAGTCAGGGCCTATCATGCCTGGTAATGTCGCTTAAAAAATCTGAAGAAGACCTCTGAATGTGCTCGCACCTTCTCTCCTTCTTCCACAATAGATTAAACAACAATAATCTGTTACCTTCATGCCTTATAAACTTTCCCCAACCGAGAAATGAGCTAGATATTCTCATAGTTGCCATGCAACACAAAGTAGACTGGTTTGAAGAACCAGTGATCAAGCATAGAGAAAAATGGAACGCATGGAAAACCAACAACCAAAGAATTTTCCTTTTGCATGCCTTCCCAAGAAATCTGCACTCGGGAACCAAAGTTCATCAATAGCATTAACTCCCTTATTCCCGCCTAATCTCCATTTCCACCAACTGCCAAAGTTGGTGATTGCCAATTGAACACAAACAACCATTCCCAAATTTGGTGATACCGCCACGTCAGGTCTCAATAGATATTTACAACCTCCGCCAAATCCAAGTCCTTCATCCTATCCACCTCATAAATTCCATAGAACAACCACCGCCCCATGGCACGCCCCCTTCATAGGTCCCCCTCCAACCATGATCATTAGTTAAGACAGGTTAGAAACATAGGTAGATCATAAGGTAAGACATAGTCTTACACATAGTGCAGGTGTGTAGCTAACCTTAGGAACATTTAGCTTATAGTTTAGGGCTAGGTTTAGATTAATAATAGTTTTAACTAATTAGGTTATAGTTTAGAGTTAAGGATTATTAACCTAACAAATCCAGTCTAGGTCTCCCAAGTAGGACCAATCCGATATGGAGCCAAACAGGGTTAAAACATCCCTGTACAGGATCCTATCAGGTATTGCTAATAATCTTATTGAATACCCAGGAACATCTTACCTGGCTTAAGGTCTAGGCCTTCCCGATGTTACGGTATTTGGAACCGATTTTCATTAACAAGATCAGCATGAGTTAAATCCTGAATGGCTCATGTCAACTCATTCAGACCTTGCAAACTTTCGTAAGGTCAATAATTTTGATCCATCATGAATAAAACTTAAAACATCTACTTGGATCAATGCGACGGATCCAAGGTTGAGTCATTAAAGACAGATAAATCCACAATTCCTCTCGAATTCGAATTGAATTAAGGTGCTAATAAACTGAAATAAAATACAAAGAGTCAAACATATTCAGGACTCAGTCAAAGATTCTTCAAATGCAAGAAGATATCAATCCAGCATCAAGCTATATGACTTCACAATCAAAGCGAAACACGTCCTTATATCAGAACGAAGTCATATATCAACACTGAGTGCTCTGGAGGAAGTAAGTAACAACTAGTTCAGGGCCGTTTACGCTAGGAATGAGATTCACACATCAAGAAAGATAAAAGTGAGTAAAATACTATCACAGGACTCATAGAACAAGAAGGATCTCAATTTCCCTTGTTCACTACAAGGATGAAAAAAATGTACCTCCGGACTGACTGCCGGTTTATGATGATGCATGTGAGAAGCTTCTTAAGAGAATTAGGGTCTACCAATTATATGAGCTTCCATATTTCAGGAAGTATGAGCCCTTGTACCAGTGGCTCATGAGCAGAGTGCATCAAGAGTTCTTATACTTTTAAGGACACAGAGTTAGAATCTTATTTGTGCTTATCTCAATGGTGACAAGTTTTAAGGCCACAAGAGAGGATAAAGCCACAATCTTACAGACTAGACATGAGTTGGGGTACCTAAAGGGTCCACATAATATGGATATAGACAAGTTAAAGAATTGTCTACTTGTGGAAGTAGCAAAAAACCTTTTTACAAAGTTGAATGATTAGGAGCAGTGGTCATAGGTAAATACTATGTGGTTACACATTACACGCAAGATGTCAGAAGGAGTTGTTTATAATACTATAGGCTACATTGCAGAGCAAATAGTCAAGGAAGCATGCATATGAGGGAATATCAGCTTTGGGACTGTTCTATTATCACTGGTATTCATGGAAATTGGAGTACCAGATGGGCCAAAGGAAAAGGTATGGGAATACCCCATGGAGAATAAGTCACCAGCTAAAAGGTTCAACAACTACACATGTAAAGGGACTATGACAGATGACGTCAAGAAAAGGGTGGAGAAATGGTATGATAGGCTTCACATGACATTTGAAGAAGAGTGGTGCATCTTGAAGGACCTACCATTAGTAGTGGGGAAACAAGTCTAGTTTTCTGTATATCAACATTTCTACATCGTACACTTCCCAATGAGAGATGGAGTCTAGAGCCCTTAGTGTAAATTTCCTTACGCATTCAATGCAAGGTATTTCCAAGAATTTGTTCATAGATTCATAAACACGCACCGAATAGTATTCAATTCAAATAAGGTATATTGTAACTACCACATGTTGAGGAAGAAGTATGTGTATCTAGGAAGAAGTGCCTATCTCGAGAGGC
The DNA here is from genome assembly GCA_019776745.2 of Taxus chinensis. Classification (NCBI taxonomy): domain Eukaryota; kingdom Viridiplantae; phylum Streptophyta; class Pinopsida; order Cupressales; family Taxaceae; genus Taxus; species Taxus chinensis. The sequence continues at coordinate 87,742,884 of CM034157.1, forward strand.
TCATTTCAGAGGTGTTGAATATTAAGTCAGTAAGTCTAGCTGTAGCAGAAATAGGGGTAGAATTAGTGTATCTTCAGCTAAATCCCAAGATGGAGAACAATAAGTATGTGGAGAATGAATTTGTTCTCCTAGGGCACACAATGGAAAACATAACGGTGCAAAGGCCCATAGAAACTATTGAAGTAGAGGATGAAGAAGAGGAGTGTGAAGATAGTGGAGGCTTGGAGTGCATAAGAAAGAAACCATATGACAAAGAAGAGTCACAGCGTGTGACCACTCCACCTTAGGGACATGACGAAGAGGAAGATACAGAGGTTAATTAGGGGGAGAATAGATTTAAGAAAGTATTCAGATGCATAAGGACTCAAGGTTGGAACCCCACAAATGGTAAGGAAATCACCCTTATCTCTCTAGATAAGGAGGCCACTGAGCCAAAGAGGAGAAGAAATTTGAATTTGGATGAAGAAGCAGAGGAATTAGGGGAGAGTGATCGTGCATCTCCTACCCCACTCGAGTAGGAATATGAGCCATAGAACGAGGAAGAGGAAAAAGATGAAGAGATGAATGATGGAGAAGAAAGAGAGAAGGAAACCTCTAGATCCACACATACGACTGCTAAAGGTGTAACGAGAAAGACTCCTAACCTTGAAGCTAAAATTCCTAAGGGTCCTAGATTGAAGAGGATGAGTGGGGAACATAGTGCACCACTCATGGGCTATGCTGAGGACACCGAAAAAATCATTCGTGCCCATTTCCAAAGCACTATATAACAAAAGGATTTATTTGGTTGGGAATTAAAGAATGGGGATACGGTGACCATTCACACTAGAAAAAAAATATCATGGTATATGCACACCCACATGGATGATCCTGATTTTGATGTATGCGAGGAGTCATGCGTGTCAAGACAAATGAAGAAGACACCTCAAGCTAGGAACATAACAGTTAAACCTGTTGTTATGTCAGATAAACAGGTTAGCAATGTGCTAGTAAAGGTTTCTACTGAGGTTTCAAGAAGAAACATGGACAAGGCCACAACAATCATAGAACCATGCAAGGAGTTGAAGATGAAGGATACAGTGATAGTGTTGTTGACCCAAGAGAAGGACTTGGAGCAAAAAAATAATAGTGCATTAATTGGCATGGCAGAGGCCATTGGAGATTATGTAATTAAAGAATTCCCACATCTGAAATCTAAGGTACCAGAACAATTCCCCTTAGAAATGCATTATGTTAAAGATTTGGTGAACTTGGTATTGGAAGAGGACACAATCAGAATGCCAAAACCAAATAATCCTGAAGAATAGGTGGAAAGGGCTAAGGCTGCAGTAGTCAGAAATATTCCATCATATGAAGGCCTACTGCAAGCACTCCAAGAAGAATTGAAAAAGGTGGATCATGCCTTAAATATATGCACAGCTCCAGAGGCATTGATCAAGTTAAAAAATCTAGAAGAAGATAATACAGTCTAGAAGGCTATGAAGGATGATACCTTGGGCCACGTAGAAAGGTTAACACTTGTAAAGAAAAAGTGTGAGGCCCTAGTAGCAGCACAAGAGCCATACAAGGAAAGATTATATGAGCTTCGAAAATTCATCACACAAAAGATGGATGTGCCGGAAGGAAAATATACTACAATGTCCAACATTATGTTAGTATTGCAAAATGAAAAAGGTGAAGTTACCCAAGAGGAACTGGAGTTTATTATTGTGGACAAACCAGAATAGGAAAAGAAAGCATTCACTGAGTGGCATGCCTTGGAGGCCGAAATAAAGGAGGAGTATCCTAGTTGATACTTCAAACTGATATAGAGGAGGTTGCCTCATAAAACATTCTTTATTGATCTACATTCTTTCTTATTCTTTCCATTCAATATTGTTTACTTCAGTTTTGGAGATAACCATTGTCAAGACGATAATGAGATTAGTGTGGGGTAATGTTGATCAAAGAATACTTGCTAGAGATCACAGAAGAATTACGCGCTGGAGATAAGGACAGGATCAAGGGTGTGAAGAGACAGGAAGAACCCGCACGCAGAGGGCAAGTTCAGATTTTGATACTTAGCCAATTTTGAGCATGAAGACCTATTTTTAGAAGATGGCATGCAGAACACATAAACAAGGTAGAGACATGCGCGCCACACATTTTCTATATTTATAGGATTGGATCGAAGTGTTTTGCATGGAGATGAGCTAAGAATGTGATTTTCACTTTAGTTAACTATAAGAGGTCTATAGATAACACACTTGCATGTGTGGCTATGCCTCTAAATTCTGCATGGCTCTTAGTAGCATGTGGCCTATTTTTGGAATAGGTAAGTGGTGAAGGGAAATTCCCCACCCTATATATATGATGTGAATCACATATTAGTTTATAGGAGGTAAGCATAAAGAGTTATGTGCATATGACTGGATTACTGTATCAGATCCATGCACGCATTGGTATAGATATCCATTATTGTAAGGATCTTCTATGTTTATTAGTAGATGTAAGATATTGGCTGAATCTAAGTGTCCTTCCTATGTGTAATTGAGTAGTGCATGTTCTTGATTCAATCATGATTATTTTTTAAGCTTGTTCTTTCCTATATCTAAATATGGCATGCATTGTAGAATGATGGATTAGTTATGGATCTATATTTTTCTTCCTTCATCATGCTAACATCCTTCTACAAAAACCCTAAAGAGGGACCTGGTACCTTTGCATGCTTTTGGTGAGCACCCAGTCTAGGCTGAGTGATGTGCCAACACATTTAGGGTGTTATCTGGTAAATTCTAGGATGCATCAAATGGTGTGGGAAAGGGATCAATTAAACAAGAAACATTAAACTCTCTATAATCCAAAAAAACCCTTATCCTTTCATCTTTATTTATTCTTATCACCATAGGGCTAACCCACTCTGACTCCTCAATGGGCTCAATGATTCAAGACTTAAACATCTTATCAATCTCTTCCTTTACCTTGACATGCAAATTAAGATTCATCCTATAAGGCCTTTTCCTAACTGGGCATGCACCTTCCTTTAACTTGATCTTCATATTGCTCAAAGAGTGATGTACCACTTTCAACTCATGATAGCCTCTAGGAAATAAGTCCTAGAAGTCGCGCAATAGCTAAATTATCTTTGCAACCTCTAAGTTAGACCAATAATCACCAATGATTTCATTTGCACTGTCTAAGACCTCACGCGTACCCACAATATTACCAACATCTAGATTCTCCACTTCCTCATCATCAATCATCATAACCATTTTACATTTTTATTTTTCTAACCAGGCGTGCCTAAATTTCTCTTCATCTTTCAATCCTTCTTCAAAGCACACCTCCAAATTTGACTCACCTAGTACTTCCTAAATAAGCTCCTAAACCTTTCCACTATATCCCATAGTCAAGTGCTTCATAATCTATAATGCCTAATTCATTGGAGGTTTAGTACAAAAAATGTAAAAGGTTTGAATCATACCTGCATTCAATTCTTTCCAATTACGTGTCTCTCAATTTAATTCTGCATAAACATACCATGCGCACATGTAGCCTTGCAAAGTAAAGTAGAACTTATAAACCAATAGTGAAGGTGGAAAGGCCTCATGCCCCTCTATCCAGAGTCTCTCACACTTTTGAACATGGTGCGAAGTAGAATTCTTCCCATGAAATTAACATGTCTTGGTAGGCACATTGCTCCAAATAAATCTAGTAGAGAAAGTGATTCTCGCCACTCTAAAAGACTAGCTCTATGTGCAGTTCACCAGTGTGCTTCTATCTTGCACAAGGTATATATCAACATATTCCTTCTTTCCACTTAAACTACCCACTGGGATTCCATAGTGCACAAAAATATGTTAGGATTTCATTCACCATTTTACCTTGGTACCTAGTTACTTCCTAAGCACCTAACAAAACGCGGACTGCTTATGCGAGTAGTTAAACTATTCATCTCATGCCTAACCATTTCATAGTCACATGTTCCTAGTTATCGAAAAAAAAACACTTGTTGTATCACTCATAGAATGTGCATCATCACATTTAATAACTCCTTCCTTTGATGCTCAATAAATTTGAGATCTCTAATGGTGTGCACATAAATTCTGTTTAAATCCTCTTCACTCAAAGGTTCTACATAAGGCACAAATTTTTTATCTATTAAATGAATGATCACATGCTCCTCTTTGTTCTCAAAAATGATATAACCTTTATTAAAGTGTAGATCAACATTGTTTGTGTAACACCAAGGGAACCCAAAAAAATTTGGAAAACTATCTTCTTCTGCAAGCGCAAAGTCCTTAAAGTATCCAATAAACTTGGCCCCTTGTCTAGTAATAGTGGCATTCTTCAATAATCCAATGGGCATGGCTTTAGTCCTGTTCACCATATACAATACATTTTAAGAAGATTATAATGGTGGAATCCCCATCTAATTCCATGCATCTAAGGTGAGTACATTAACTTTTGCACCTGTATCAATCAGAATATTAATTAACAACCATCCATCAACAACGACATTCAAAGTGATCTCTTTATCATAATCAAGAATGTGAGGAGGTAAGTTTTCATGTAATATATATCTCTCACACTCAACTCCAGTGCACGACATATTCCCCCTTAAAAATTCCCTTGATAAATGAATGATAATATTTTTGTGTGGCATCTTACAAACCTCCTTTAAGTCATAAAAATATTTTTGAGGAAGGTCAACTAATTTTTCCTTCTCTAGATTCTGTGATTGCTCCTTCAAGAATTGTGTCTCGCCCTACAAGATCCTAATAACCTCCATAGTTTCAAAATATAATTCTTTTTTATGGGAAGGATCTAGATACTTTTCATGCAATACCTCCTATTTTGTAATAATAGGTTTATGCTTCAGGGTTTCATGTGCACATAGCTTCAATGAGTGTAGTAACCAATACCGTGATTATCTTAGGGTCAGTTGCTAACTTCTAAATCCACTGATCCTCCACAATGAATTTTACTCGAACCATTCCTGCACCCTTATCCTATTTGTGTTGCTTGATCTTGTGCTCATAAAAAACTGGCCATTCCTCAAACTTTTGATTCTTTCCACACTAGGAGAAAATAATGTTTTAAGGGCATTCACACCTATAATGATCATTGGATCCACATGTCTAACATGTTTCACATGGGAATTCAACTCTTCCACCACCATGATCTTGGCCTCTAAATCCTCCATGATAACCTCTACATCTACCACCTCCATTAGAGTGCCCTTCATTTTGATTATGATTATGATGCTCACCTTGTTCCTTATAATTGTTTGCAACACTGGTCTGACATACACCAGTGTCAATAACATCATGAATATGATCAATCAATTTGAAATTATCTGTATCATGAGTGGTAAGCTTACAAATATTACAATAACAAGACACATTCTTCCTAATCACACACATGAATAGGGGGCACCTATTTGAATCATGATCCAAATGATAGATCTCACAATCCAGTAGCATGGTACGCACCAATTTAAGAGGGTAACTATATTTAGTATGTCCTTATACCTCAAAATTTTTACACCAAATACCACTTCACGTATCATGGGATGAATTAGCTATCAAATTTTCCAATTATTTTTTCATATATACAGTCTGAGCTTCTGAAAATAGGCTAGCTCCCATGTCTACACTCCTAAAAACCTTAGTGCATAGAGCTTCCTCAAGTGCCTCGTACGGATCTATACAATTCTTGTGTGAGAGTGACCTTCTAAAAGGTGTGATCAAACCTCCAACAAACCATTGAGCATGTTGACTGGGGTGAATATCATAAGATCAATTTGATAGAAAATTTTCAAAGTGTGTATCATAATCCCTTACGCTCTCAACCATGCCTTGCTTAGTGTCCTTCAAAGCATTAATTATCTTCTGTTCAAACTCAAGTATATGGAACTCTGCTAAGAAAGCATCAAATAGTGTGGTATAGTCTAAATAATTTTGGTTCAGATCATACTTCATGTACCAAATATGCATGTGCCCTTGCAAAGTAGTTGCAAGTTGAATTTCCTTATGCTTAGGAGTTGTGATCCCCTTACCATGCCATAGTATCGCACACATATGCACGTGCTCAATCACATCTTCAATTCCTATGTATTCTAGTAAGTGAAGAGACATCTCGTAATAAACTTGGTGGGGTTGGTGTGGGCCGTGCCCACCAAATCTAGAACATATATTACCTAATGTATTTCCTCCACCTCTAGAACCACTAGAACCACTAGATTCTGAACCTCATGATCCTCTTAATCCTCCTCTCGTGGTGGGAACCAGACTAGAGGATGTGATGCCTTATGTCCCAAAAGTTTTTCTAAACTAAACTTCCACAGTCTGTAAAGTTTTTCTGCTCCCAAACATGTTACCAACATTTTGTGCACCCAAACTTTGTCTAGATGATGCACCCGAAAATATACATCCAACTAGTCCCGCAAATAACATAGATGACGTCTATACCACCATAGATGAATATGTTATTTTATTAACTCCTGAATTTAATGGAAAATTAAATCTACCTATCGCTACTAAAGTAAATACACTAACTTGATTCTCAATAACTCTCATAAGAACTGGAACACCAAGCGCAAGGGATAGGTCGTCAGGTGGGATCAGATGCATGCCCATGGTTCTTATTAATTCTTCCTTAGACACACTCTCATATGAAGCCAAAGAGGGTTATATATCATGCTTACCCAAATGGGGGAGTACCATATGATTTGGTTCCATGTATTCTACGTGAGCTCTAAATCCTTCATGAGCCATCTCTTTCCACAACACCAGTTTTTCCACAACATCACGCTGCTTTATTAAGTCTCTCTCACATATCTCATTAAACTTAAACCATCAGTATTCTCTCTATATTTATACCTCCAAATCCACCATTATTCACCACACCTATTCCTACCCCTATGTACGGTGGGATTTAGCTAGCCATAGGTCGTGCCTCCAAATCTAGAGTTACAATCAAGATTTTAATCGCTTAAGGGATAACATGAAAATAAGACCCTCTAGGTTCACACAAGAACTAGAACTCAACAACATCTGGATAGGAATAAGTAGAAACAAAGTAATCCATTGTATAACTATGCAAAAAAACACTCCACCAGTGATCTACAATCCATTTCCAAGCCAGATAAACATCATCTAGAATATGGAAATCTTCCTGTGTCCAAATAATTATTCTATACCTCCAATTTCTCTTTGATGTGTATGCTACCATCCACTTGGATAAATCTATAGGGAAACATGAAAATAATGTCTCATAGAGCTCATGATACAAATTCTCTTCAACCCAAGTGTGTGCATCAAATTCAGGTCCAGTGTTAAATCTGTGAGAAAATCTTCTTCTAAAATGTCTATCCAGTTCTCAATGCTGGCAAAAGTCAACCAGTATGTCTTCATCATATAAAATTATTATAAATATCTTGAAAATATGTCCCAAAAACAAAACCAAAATTTATTCTTTTATTTTACCAAACAGCCCAAGGCACGTTGACACATCACTTAGGAAAAGTGACAAGCGAGCATCGGAATCTACATGTATCTCTTCCTCGCACCTGACCTCCCGAGGTCGTGCCGAGACAACCGGTGGGGATGGAATATACGTGGGGTATAGACAAACTAGTTAGGCAATCTTATGTCTTTGACGCGCACTAATGGAATATGTGAATCTAAGGCAAAGAAGGCCCTCCTAACCTGAACTGGCATGATAGATCGGTTGGCGAGGATGACTGCTCGAAGGCTCCAATCAATATCGAGCTCTGGCGTGATCTGATCTATAGGTTGTGGGATACGTGGAAAATGACCTGGGATTGTTTCGTGTATGTCTCCAGACAGGGTCATAAGATGGATGATGGATATATAGTGGATTCTATGGGTGATTCTCTGGTCTAGTCCAGAAATCCTTAGCTTGTTAGCTGTTATATCTAATGAGGATAATTGTGTGATAATATTGGTGGAAGTGGAGAGGATCTAAATACTAATGTGTCGTAAACCAGCATCAACGTCTGATTGACCTGTGGACTCGTTGGGTTGTGGGATCTGTGAATCACAACCGTAAGTTCATGGTCATTGTGGACCTCCTATGGTCATGTGCAGAATCAATCCCTAATCCCTAATATCTAGTAGTCGTATGCCTTTTCGGCCTCTATATTTAGAACTAAAAGTTGTGCAATCTTCTCAGAGTACCTTACAGGCATTCTGGCAACTTGAATTCTTAAGCTAGTGTCTATGTCAATGAGAATGTCTCCTGCATCTGGTTGTGGGACCAAAGGATCACAACCGAACATTTTCTCTCTTTCAAGCCCTTCTACAGTCATGCGGATATCTATTTAGGGTAATCTGTAGTTTGGCTGGTTTATCCAAAATGTATGTGCTTTGTCGTCTTCTATGTTTAATCCTCTTAACTGTGAGCTGATCTCTTGTAGGTTTGTTGTTGTTTGGAAGACCTGGATTCTAAGATTTTGGTCTATGTCAGTTATTGCTGCAACAAGATTGGGTTGAGGCACGATTGGCTCGAATACGTATTCTCTGGGCTCCCTAGGTCCCGTGATTTTCATACAAAAGAAACAATATAAATCTAACTAAAGCAAAGTAAACTAATTATGCAAAGTATATTCACAGCATATATAAATTCTCTATTTTTGTATTTTTGATAAACTATTGAACAAATTGAAAGAGAAATTATTTAATATATCTAGAAAATGACAACTAAACTAATAACAAAATATAAAACAAACAAAGTAGCCGAGTATAGCTACTTGCATGTTTAGTTGTGAATCTATTCTAAATGATCAAATAACTGATCTAATTTATTTGAAAGACCCCCGATCTTACCTCAGAAGTGAGGAATGAATCATAGTTTCTCAGAAACTATCAATCCCCACAACTTCCCCGACAATATCGAAAGTGAGATTTAACTGAAATGAAATGATTCACTATTCTATTTGATATATTTTAACTAGAACTTTTGATAGCTTGAACCTGGATTTTGCAGAACAGTGGCGAATCTGATTGTGTGTGGCTTTGTCCCCTCAGTGTGGTCTCCTCGTTCCTTCGTGCTCACGTGAATCCAGAAAAGTGTGTAATGTTAGCATCAACAGAAGTAGGTATTAGAACAATGGTAGCTTTGGATGTAGACTGAATACAATGCGAGTAGGAGAGGGATAGCGCAAGAGAACAGAGCTTGGCTTATGTAATTCCTAGTGGGATTTATTGCGAGTCATACAACACAAAACATCCAGAACCTGAAACTATCCTTCTTGACGAACAAAACCTGCAACTCTAATGGCTTCAGACTGAAAAATAAAACTATCCTATCTCAATTGATTATATGAAATAGTAATAACACTAGCACAAGAAGATCATGTGGCTTCTAAACAGCAAAACAAAACTAACTATGCATGCAACAAATAAAACTAATACAACTCCTAAGCAAGAACTGAAAGACTAAAATTTGAAATGAGAGAATGAGAGGCAAGTTTTGAGGGGCCATTTGCTTGAAAACCAACCAGCTATTTATAGAATTCCCATTTACCCAAAGGTGAAATCCAATTTGAACTCTTTTACAATAAACAATGGAGAAACACTATTCCAGGGAACCAAAATCATAAATACGAGAAAAGGCAGTGAAAAAAGCTGGTAAACGTTGAAATTTATGTGAGTCGCGATAAAAGGAATGTTCTGGAAAAATGCGTGAAGGACCGCCGCCCTGAGCAGGGCGGCGGTTACAGGACCGCCGCCCTGCCTGGGCAGCGGTCACAAGACCGCCACCCAGGTAGGGCGGCAGTTTCGTCACTGAAGACCAAAAAGCAAAGGACAAGAGGGGGAAAGAGAAAAAAAAAGCACGCAGAGGTTAAGCGGGGCATGCGAGATGTTAATGTACACTTGGAGAGATTTTTTGGATCCCGAACACCTTGCGAGGAGACCTGTATCATCATTGGGGCACGTGTAACATTGTTTCGGTAGGTGCAGTACCCTACAATTTTGGGTACGTACATATTGCCCCCTCGGAGAAGCGTTTTAGCCATGAAGAGGCGTAAAACGGTGGGTCCGAGTATGGCGGTCCCGAAATGGGAAGTTAGAAATTATACCTGACACGTCCGTGTGTCGAAATGACGCCATCCAAAATTCCCGCTACCTGCAAAATGAAAAGAGGACTCAAGTGCAGATAGATAAAATAAATCAAAAAATAAATACTAAAATAATATGAAATGAGGACTTACCATTTGTGCGGGGATAAGAACTTACCTCCGTCGGTGCTCCAAACCTGTAAAAAGGGCATTCAAAATGAGTCAAGATGCTATATATGTAAAAATGGGCCCATTTTCCTATTCATTTGCGCATGTTGATTTGATTGATTTTGAGCTCTGGGACCCACGGTGATGGTTTTTGACGAGAGTATAGTCAAAACGTTCGTGACGAGATAGTGATCATGCCTCCGCGAGTGGAACATCGACCCGCGAGATCACAGGTTAGTTCTTCTTGATTTAACATTTTTACCCCCAAAATGTTAAAATGATGAAATTTTTGTCATGGGGGGATTATTTTTGAAAATGTCAGTGTTAATAGGGTCACTTAGGGGGGGCGCCTAATGGGTAGGCTTTGTTTTAGTCAAAATAGTCATTTTTTTCATGTTTTTAGGCATTTTTTAGGGCACGTGACCCATTTGGAAATGTGGGACACGACCGCCACCCTGAGCAGGGCATCGGTTACATGACCACCACCCTTTAAGGCGGCGATTACGGAACCGCCGCCCTGCTCAGGGCGGTGGTCCTTTACAAAACACCAAAATCTCAGTGTTTTGAGCCTAATTTTGCATTTTTAGTATTGTTATATGTTTTAATGATTTTTCCAATGTAATTTGAATACTAACTTACTTTGTTTTGCATGTTTTTGGGTGTATGCAGAAGAAGGAGGAATATATCAGATGGAGCCAAGAGAGAGAGAGAGTGTGTGTGTGTGACTGGCTTCCAGTAGTGTTGGATGCACTTTCTCAGGATGAGCAAGATACTCTTCAGAGGGCCAGCATATTACGTATATCACGGGTTCCTCATGTCGCACCTTCTAGTCACATAATTTGTGACCTGTTTTCGTATTAGGATGCTGATCGGAACACTTTCTGATTTCCAGGAGTCAAGGGTGAGTGGACTATCACCCTTGGAGGATGTCTACCGTATCTTAGGAGTCCCGATCATTGGGAGACAACTTACTCTTGAGACAGCGGGGTCACGGGCTCTGATAGCTCAGTGGGCTACATACATGGGAGACGCAGTTGTCTCCACTAGTTCAAAGAAGGGGGTGAGGGTCCGTTCTATTCCTAGCTTGCCTATCCCCTTGATTCATCAGGCTATTATGGGGATCCTTGCCTCGAGATTGATTGGGGACAAGGGAGGTGACACCTTACTCTACTGTTGGTCCCCTATTATTACACAGATTGAGGCACATGGCCGGATTTATGCCTAGGGACCTGATATACTTGGGACACCTATCACGATTTATACTAGGTGGTTCACTTATAGGGACAGTCTTTGAGCCATTTGACCCTAGTTATGAGCTAGGTCTATGAGCATTTCATCCCTTATGGGAGAGGTGTAGAGGTGGAGGATCCTGGAGCTATGAGGGTAGTGAGATAGATAGATATGTCAGTGCTTAGAGCACCCCACAAGCCATTTGCTTCCCTAACTACTGATGATATGGAGGCCACACCTTATCAGGCCATGGCAGGGTTATGGGGCGAGGAGACCCTCACTTTGATTTCCTGCTCTACCATAGGGTAGCTTGTGGATAAGACGGAGGAAGGTGGAGACACATCCCTTTGACCGAGTGCCTCAGCAGTTTGGCCTTGCTTACATCGATATGATTCCCCCAGTGGTGCAAGTGTTTAGATCAGTTTGGCCTAGCTTACGTCGATATGCTTCCCCCAGTGGTGCCAGTGTTCAGATCAGTTCGGGAGGCTAGGGGAGGTCCTATAGGATGGGGTTAGAAATTTTTTACACATGGCATCCCTATTATAACCAATAGGGTGCTATGCACTCAAGGGAGAGCTAGTGGTCCTCAGGAGCCCTTACTTTGGGTTACCACTATCCCTGCCCACAGTAGTGATGACCCCATCTGATATAGACTCTCGAGTCTGAGGAGTTCATAGGGGGAGAGACAGAGGAGGATACCAAGGATATGTAGGTCAGTGAGTTAGGTGGAGAGGAGGATAGTGATCCCAAGTGGCATGACACTCAGGAGATCCTACAAGCCGAGAGGGTAGAGCAGAGTGTGGAGAGGGAGACTCTTGTTTCAGAGGAGTTTCCCTCTTAGGACTTAGGTAGAGAGGATGAGTCCGTAGTAGGAAGTTATGTTTCCCTAGGCACTAGAGGAGGACATTAGTTAGCGGAAACATCTGTGGTAGGCACTGACCCTAGGGATCCCTCTTGGAGGTCCAGAGATCCGAGTGATTTGTCGCCCTTCTCTTAATATTTGTTCTTAGCTAGGATTATCTTAGTTGCTATCTCTTCTTTTGTTCATTTTTGTTTTTACATTTTGATCATTTCCTAATTTGTTTTCTGGTTTTCCTGTAGAGACTACTGATGAGTGGAGAGACTTGATTCGCCAGGTATGTACTGATACCTTGATGATCCCTATGGAGCATACCCGTGCTGAGCTATCTGTGGATGCAAGGGGAGCCTTTAGCAGCTGGTAGGCACAGCGATGTATTTGCCCCTGTCTGGCATGTGGCCAAGATGGTGAGTACCCTCCATACCGAGTTGGGCAGGTATAGGACAGCAGAGCACCTAATGAAGAGTCACTCTCATAGCGAGGCTGTAACTGCTCCTCGGGACCATTAGCCCTCAATTCATTCAGAGCATGAGTGTAGCTGAAGTCTTAGACGTGGTCATGCACCTTCAGAGGGGTCTCATAGGGGTTGCGAGGCCACTTGGCTCTCTTAGATTATTTATATAATTAATTTTGTATTTCCCATGCTCATTGAGCGTTTTGACCATGCCAAGCGCATGATGGCATTGTACATAAAACTTGATTTTATATATATATATATATACTTCTTTTGGATCAGAATTTTGGTGTTTAGGATTTTGTGATTTGTTTCCACATGTATATTATAATGTTGTTTTTATATGTTTTTCAGAATGTATGCAATGGAGAACAAATGACACAAATGCTTTCTTTCTTTTTGTTTTTATATTTTGTGATGCTGATATATGATAATGCAGACACAATGTGATCTTGAACTTTAGCTTCTATAAGCAATTTTCTGGTACTTCATATAGTTTTGAAAGATCTTGATGACAAACTGGTATGATGAGCAGATGTACTTGCCCCACTCCTAACTCCACACAACTAGTAATATGCGAGGGCTCACCACTGAGAGTTAGAAAGGGCACAAGCTATGAAATTTGTTGAATGGTAGTGATGAGAGATAGACAAAGATTTGGTGGAACCAAATTAGGATGCTACAAACCTATTCTACTCAAGTGACTCCATAGTTTAGAATGTAACTTGCTTGGTGGTTTATCTAGACTTAGATCTGTAGATGGCCACTTGGTTGACAAAATCCGGTTTTCAGGGTTTGAACTATTTTGGGATTGTGGAAATCTGATTCATGTTTTTGTTACTCAAGATTTCAAATGTTGATTTGAACTAGTTCTTATGACCCTCAACGTTATTGTTAAGAGAACCCCTGTAACTGCCCCATGTACTAGTCGGAGCATTGGTTTATCACTATGACCAGGCAAGTATTAAGGGCATTCCCATCCGTTCCAACCCTAAGGCACTCGCCAAGAGAGAACAGAGATGAAAGCTTCATCACCAAAGGTTGGTAGGGCCAAGGAATGTTAAAAATATAAAATTTTCTGTTTGATCATATTGACTATTTATTGAGCAAAATGGCATAAGTTCTTATTCCAAAGAGTCAGTACAGGATAGATGTGAAACACACATGAAGCTTCTAGCATGACCATAGCAAGACACCTATCCTGGAAAGAACCACAAGTGAGAAACAAGCATGCAGGCCTTGGATGGATGCCGAAGACGCGGTCATATCTTAATTTCAAGTGATGAAACTTTGATTCTTAAAAAAGGCGATGATGTTATGAAAATGAAGAAGTATGAATGGAAGGTTCTGCGAACATGATACCATCATAAGTTGTAATGCATGCTTGAGAATAAGTTAAGTGATAACTAAATTTTACCCAAAACGAATGTGAACAAAATGAACCTAAAAAAAAACTGATTATGAAGCTTGAATATAGATATAATTCTACAAAAGTGCTGGGTGCTTATGCTAAAATCATTTGAAGATTGCAAGGAATTGACATTTTTTTGAATGCCATCACATTCCAGTGTACATAAGAGATAAACACCATTTCCCTAGTCCTTTGGGACGGTAGGGCCCCACACCATTTGGGCCAAAATTTACCTGCATTACCGGTCTTCTTATCGATTCAGCTGTCTAGTTTAGAAGAGAATCTCCTTCAGGATATTTCTCACTCATAGACCTTTGTTATAATTGCTGGCACATTCGGTCAGCATAAACTCTATACCACTTCTCAGATAACCCAACCTCATCTAGGGATTTCTAGGTGGGAGGGCGGTTCTCTAAGTTTCTCATCAGAATCCTTTAGTGAGATGTAGAGACTGGTATTCAACCTCAAGTGGGAGAAACAGAAGGAAGAAGAAACGGCTCTTGCTCTGAAACACATAATGAGAAGGGGTTGCTCCTGTTGGGGTCTTATGTGAGGTTCAGTGGGCCCGCAAGGCCAGTATAACTTCAAATGCCAATCTCATTTGTTTTCTTTACATTTTGAGGAGAATAGCTTTAAACGTCTTATTGTTGCTTAGCCTGCCCGTTGGACTTGAGGGTAACTATAGATAGAGAGGGCCGTATGATGGTTTCTTTAAATTACTAATTGGTCACGAACTCATCATTATGTAGGAAGTGCCATTTATCTGAGATTAATGATTTGTGGGACACGTACCTGTAAATCATCTGGTTCAAGATGAACTTGGCGATCACAGACCTGATGAGACCGTGGTAAGAGGCATAGCCTTTAAACAGTTGGTAAATATTCGGTGGCTATGATTATGAAGTTATGGCCATCCATTGATTGAGGGAGAGAATTTCCCTATCAAATAGCCCCACCAAGTAGAGAAAATGGCCCATGGAGTCGTGATTGGTTTGTAGAGATTGCACCGAACATGTGAATACATGGGAAAATCTTGGGCCTTTATGGCATCTACGTACAAAATCTACTACGTTGGTGTCTAGAGTGGGCCAAAAATAGCCATCCGATGTATTTTTTAGGTCAGTGCATGACCACCAAAAATGGCCTCCCCCACATTACACGGTGGGGATTTGTTAGAGAATATTCTTAGATTTCTGTGTCAACACCCCTTAGAATTATTCCATCGAAATCCTTAAGATATAGACTTGTTCATAAATATATTTGCTACAATAATGTGTAACACCTCTTTGTTGTGGTGTAGCCCTCTGGATATGTATGGTCCATGAAAGAATTGATAATTCCAGTATATACAAGAATCAGAGTGGGAGGTTTGGTTCGATGTATATATGCATTCATCAGGAGAAAATCTATATCTACTAGATAACTCATGAACGGGGGTTGTAGGGCCAACTAATATGCACTGATTTGTCCCTTAAAAAACTTTGGTTACAAATTAATTCGAATTACTCATTAAGGTTAATAAAGCGTCCAGCCTTTTTAACAAGGACCCCTACGTGAGGAAAGTTCATAAATGGTCTATTTTAGAATGACCTGGTTTCTTGATTTAGCAGTGGAATGTCTAAGTGTTTAGTGTTTGGTTGTGAAGACTATGGCAAGGCATTCTGTTCTTCTTGAGTATAACATGTTTCATAATAAAGCAACATTCGTCTAGTAAAAAGATCACACGTTCCATTTGTTCACATCTTCTGAGCCAGCATGCAGCTAGCGAGGACATCGTAGATGCGAATATACGATCCAAGGTGATCTGGTTCTAGGTGGCAGTAACAGGGGGAAGGATGACGTAAGAAGCCACTTAATGCTTCAAAGGCCTCATGGATTCCTTTGTCCAAATATGTAGCAATCCTTTTTCAACAAATTTTTAGTGGATGGAAATGGAAAACCAAAACTTAAGTCGAATGACTCTTTGGATTGCCACCATATTGTCGAGAAATGATCGAGGCAGATAGTTGATGGTGAGATCCTCCAAGAACAACCAGATTTTTCTAGGTTCTACATTGACCCTCGTTGATGAGATTCATGTAACTAGGCGTTCTCCTGTCACACCAAAACACATTTTTTGGGTTTGGTTTAGTGTGACATGTATGGCGATCAACGTGAAGAATGATGCGAAGCAATTCCGGGTGATCATAATGCTTCCTGACCTCTGTGCCAAAAGTCATCTACATAGGATTCACGATTTTTATGATAAGATTCATGAAATAGTATGTCCTTGCTATGTGGTATTGTGGCGCAGGTTCTGAGACCGAATAGCATAACAAACATGCAATAAGGTACCCCAAGGAGTTCATACAACATGGTTTTGGCTTGGTCTGTTCAGATATTCCAATTTTATTATATCCCAAGAACCTATCCATGAGAGACAAAGATCAAATCCAGATTATGGAATCAATGATGATGGCACATGGAGGTAATGGGAAGTCATCGTTTGGGGACGCTTTGTTAATGTGCTCGGAAGTTGATGACAGATGCGTATGTTTCCCATTCTGTGTTGGAACGGGGATGATATTAGATACCACTAAGAGTAATCAACGTGGTGATGAACCCTAACTAGAGAAAAAGTTTTTATTACATCTCCTTTCACATGAGTGATATTCTTGGGTGTCATTGGTTCGATTTTTTGTTTAATTGGTTTGCATTCTAGTTTGGTGACAAGGTTATGTAAAAACAATGTGTGTGTAATTCTTGTCATTCTTTATAATTAAATACAAAATCCTTTTGATGCTTTCTTCCTTTGAGGATTCGAGTGGTATTTCTATCTCTTCTAGAGGTAATAAAGATCCTAGTTTCAAGAGATCTTGGTCTCTTAATAATTCTGATATTAATATCAATCGTTTCCTAATTAAAGAAGCAATCCTTCTTCAAACTCAGGGGGGCTGAGGTAGTTCAAGATCTTCTCCATTCTCCTCTAGTTATATGTCAGCTCCTTTTGGAGGGAAGCTATACCATGGGATTTCCAAGTAAGAAGATGAATGTGGGATAAGGAGGAAAATCTACCATGTGATGGGTGAGATGTACTATGCTAGGCCATTAGCGTAACAAGAGGGATCTCTCAATGTCAAGTGATCTAAAAATAGTATATTTGTTCTCAAATTATGTTGAAGAGGGTTTTGTTCAGTTTCTTGACTAAGTTCGTACGAAGAGATACAATGAAACGGGTGTCTTCACAACTCATGTTTGGAGTGAAACGTGCAGCTGAGTTTGCTATCGAATCTGTGAGAAATTTGTTATCGTGGGACTGCAGCAATGGATATACGTTAAATCCTTCACTTAATTAATCTGTGGTTTTGTAGAGCCCTGTTGTTTGTTGTAAATGTTAGCTCTAGAGGCTCATAACACATCAGAGGACTTGAGTTTTTACTTAATTGTGAGTCTCCTAAGACTCAGCTTGTCAACATCATCCTTTTAGCCATGTGAGACCAAGGAGAAGGGCTTCGACTAGCACCATTGTTTTTGACATTTTAAATTTAATTTAAAGGACAAATGGTATGATAGTTCCCTCGGGAGAGGAGAAGGAAGTATAGATCACCAATGCCCTAGCCCCATAACGGACATTTAGACACTCCATCGAAATGGAGAGTCCAATAGTTACTTGGTAATATGGATGTTGGGACATTGTTAGGTCTATTCTTCTGTTTCGGTTACTTACATGCAGATTCTTGATGGAAGAGAAGAGAACCAACTCCTAAAGGTACATTACCATACCTATGGAAAAAATGGTAGGAAATTTGAGAAATATTCTCTAGTAGTTCCTAGACAATTTTTGCCAAGTAGTTCCTAATGACATTGTTTCTAAAATGTTAAGCTTCATCCGTGAGCGATGAGATTGTTCTTGCTAGTTTGTTAATTCGAACTACGTTGTTGTAGGTATTAAGATTTTTCCTCTGATTTTGAGGACAGTTGGTTGTTACGTTGGATTTTGCGGAGTTAAAATTCAAATGAACGCCTGGATTGTCTTCAGTCTGCTAAGTGGTATATCGAAATGGTTTCAATCACCTTTGTCTAGAATATCTTCCCTAAGTGCAAGAATCTTTATTTCTTGTAATAAACATAGAAGGGATTGCTTCAGTATGTGTATCCATGGTGGTCAATCAATGATCACCATAATTATAGTTGTTCCAATCAAAAATATAAACTCACGTGAGGATGGTTTTGGGTTGCCTAAGGTGACTGGTAGATTATAGTCCCAATCGAAGTGCTTACGGGCTACTCCTCACCTTAGTAGGGTATGTCGAGTCGTTGGAAACAATTGTTTCTCATACCCTAGCTTTTGAAGGAAACGAGAAGGGGGATATGTAACTGATGACCCCATCATCAAACCATTGCCACATTTATGTAATTGTTATAAACCCATACTTGTAAAGGTAATATGGATTCACCATCTACGTGTAAATCTCAGCTGTCTTATTGGCATTTTGTTATGTCAATATAAAACTCAATATCCTTATCTGACTACTGGAGGGTGGAAATCAATCTATATGTTACTTGTGTTCAGGAGGGGAGTATGTTAATAAGATGACCTAAACCTAGTGCTTCTAAAAGAGCAACCCTATGGGTAGGAGAGTTCTTCAACAAGTCCAAAAAAGGGATGGAGAGAAGGTCAGTTTAGGTCATTACTAAATCATGACACTACAGGTTTACTAATGTTTTTGAATGTTATTGTCTCTAGTGGTAACTTGGATTTGGCTTGAGAGGAATACTCTCATTTCCTTGGTAGCTCCAAGTTAGCTCAGGGCTAACTCACTAATCGACTATTCTGGTCATGGCTGTGATTTCCTAATTACTGTGACGACAGGTGGAATTTAGTGACGTTGCGGCTTCATGATCATCTTTTTCATATCATTACACCCTTGTTTATCCCTTTGGATTTAATTTATTGGTGATTTGGGAGGGGATCATGATCTATTGAGGGGCGCCTTTGGGGGGCGACTTGCTCCATGAAAGTATTTGGCCGCAGGTGATGCAGGATCTACATAAGAAAAATTCTATGAAAAGTTGTCTTTGTCCTCTGGAAAAATTGCATGAAATTTTATTATAATCACAATAAGTCCTAGTGTCATGGCCTCGAATTTTGTGGAAACCACAATATGAGTTAGGTTGAATTCCTAGGTGTTGGTTGGTGTGTGGTGTGGTCCAAAACGATGATTAAACTGTGATATTAGGATTAAAGTTTTGTATGTTTGCTATCTTTGGTTTTTATTGTGGTTTGATTCAGTTGCATTTTGTATTGGGACCCTGTATGTCTGGATCTACTGCTGTTGCTCCTGTTGTGTTGTGGATGATTAAAATCCACCTACATTGATTGTTGGGGGAAAATTGTTTATTTAGTTTGATGTTAACCGGTGGGGAGTATTTACAACATTACCCTTTATAGCTGAGCAGTTCCTCATACTATGTCACTCCACAATTCCGTTAAGGATATTTTAGGTCCTTGATTAGCATTTACCATGCTAGGAAGAGGTTGTAGTGTTTTTTTGATGGGGCATGATTAACATCACTGTTTGTTCATATGTCTTCGGATGCTATCTATTTGCCGCTTGATCTATTCGGAGGGGAACTCTCAAGTACTTATCGTAAAAGTCATTAGTGGGACTGATGGACTTCTTCCTTTACCTCTCTATGAGGAGAATTGACGGAATGACATTCATAGTTCAATCTATCCATGTTTGGAGAACTTTATGAGAATAAAGAGGGAATGTACGCCCATCTTTGGTGTGAAATGAGAACAGATTCATTGTGTTCATTGCTTAATATGCACAAGAATCCTTGATCATATTCTTCAACATTTGTTCCTGGCGAATTCCTTGATGACTCTAAAACGAGTGTTTAAATGAAAGTATTGAGGCTTCAGGTATGCTTATTCTGTAGTACCCATCTGAGGGCAATTGTCCTCGAAAGTTTGGGGAATATTTTAGCAACAACCCATCATAAGAGAGCAGCAGGTCTCGATGGTTGTGGCATAGGCATGCTATGTGCATTCGTCTCCTCCCCTTTGTACT